>JAKSZP010013342.1:0-142056 GCA_022478985.1 Massospora cicadina | reverse complement strand
CCTCCCAGCGCGACAACTGAGAAGGAGTAGAGAATCTTTGTTCTGCATATTGCAACCGCTGTGTGGTATCATTTAGTCATTCAGTAAGTTCTTCATTTTGTTGTCTCAAGATTCTTATTTGACTAAACGTACTAGCAAGTTGATGCATGACTGCGTTACATTCTCAAAGGAGTTTGGCTTGGTTTTTGAGTACCGTGTCCAAGGTAACTTTGATTTTCTCATATGAAGTGGATATGGAGTTTCAGGAGGACTCCCCAATGACATGATTTGGGTAAGGCATAATTAGCAACTGGAGTTCCAGAGTGTTGGGTGGTTTATCAATGGGCCCCCTGTAGTGAGCACCAATGTTATAATTTTGGGTGGTATCACTAGGATCCGCCGGGCTATCCACACAGGTTGAGCCCTCTAAACAACGGATGGACGATGTGAAGACCGTCAGTCCTTTGTATGCACTTGAAAATATCTCTAAAAATAGGGGCAATCGCCCAACAGTTCTTTTATTTATTCCTTATAAATACAGCATCCTAGATGTTCCATCTCATCTGCACTAAAAAACCTTACCTCTCTCAATCGCCCATTTAGCTTATATACATCAGCTGCAGGCGATACTATTTCTCATTGCTTGTGTTATTCTATTCTGCCAATTTTCCTCAAATTTGACTTGTTATTTTTAATCCGCTGTCGCCCTATTTGTAGGCAATTTACTTCATATTCATCGAACATCAAAATCGCCTTATCGCCTTATCACCTTATATAGAGGCGATCCAATAAACTCATTATATCCAATAAGAATCATTATATCTCAATATCGCCTCGGCTCAAGGCAATCAAATATTTATAACTGATACTGTGTTCAGCGGTTTCCGCCCAGCTGTCCCAAGACTATCATCCAGTCATATCAAAATCGTGACAACGAAATTGCAACTATTGATGCACACTAATATCATAATTTCCAACCTTGTTAGATTCATGTACAATTTGTCAATCATTACAGAGTGGACAAGCTACTCCTGTCTTCAGCGGTACCACCAGGCGAATGGAGGGATGGGTATCCTATTCCATGGGCCTTCCCCTATGATGGAACAGGTGTGGAGGAAAGGGTCTGTATGTAAAAACCAGACTGGGAACCATGATTCATTGAGACTTTGTTGCCTTGGCTTCATGTATCCATAGAGCCAGGTTGAAAGTGTTCCAGTAGGTGTAGGTAAAATCTACTGGCTGTCCCGCAGAGGATAAGCACAGCTCCCTTGAAGGCATCCAGAAATACTGTGTGTATAGTCACAGTGCAATGGTGGATATAAGGGGGCGGAGCGTGGGTGTTATAAGGGACTCAAGTTGGAGTGCAAGGAGGCATCTAGAGACTGACAGCTCCCATTTGTTGTGGGTAAAGCAGATGCGCAACTTCACACCATATGGCTCTAGATGGATGACATGCTTCAAGACGGTGGTGTAGGGTGCCATCCCCTCCACACACTGTACATGTTGCATGAAGAGAGTTGGAGTAGTCCGCTGTTCTTTAGGTTTGTCTGAGGCAGCGCCAGGTGTTTGCTTTTACCCTTGGCTGGAAGAGTGGGTAATTTGTGAGCCTTCATATTGTTTTTTGTGTTGTGAGGTTGTAAGGGATGTTTAAGGCATCCAGTTAGTATATTCTTTCGATAACTAGGACCAAACATGTATGTCTTTCTGAGGGTGGTGGTTCTGCTTCCTTAGCATGAAGCTTGCTCTGGGTCTTCCCCTTCCATGACTAGTTCCCTTTATTTTGACCATCCATCCTAAGTGCCGGATGGTGTGGTGGAGGCGTTTGTAGTGAGGGGGCTCCATGTGGGCCCTCTGCATTGAAGCAGCTTGCAAGTTAAGTGTGCAGGCCGGACGGGTTGTGGGGTGGATGGTTTGATTGCCTATTAAAGTTGGCTTTGACGCTCTGGAGCAAATGCTGGTGTGGGAGGTCTGGGGCTAGGACTTCCTCTATCCAGGTACTCAGTATGCGGTTGGCGTGGCCCTTAATGTCAATTAGCCCATGTCGCCACTTGAGAATGAGCTGAAGAGCGTCTCCACTTGTACAAGTGGCTGTGACTCAGGCCTCAGCCATCTTTGATTAGGGCGCGGAATGAGGAGATAAATGAGGGTGAGAAGGATATTGCGTGGGCGGGGAACCACAGCATTGAGAGGATAAGTGAATTAGCAAAAATTACTACCATTGTCAGTCCCAATGATCTTACCTTAAGGGAGGCAATGCGGTTAAGCAAAATCTATAGTAGGTTAATCTCAATTGTCTCATTAGTGTGCCTCCTGTTTCCATCAATATCTTAATGTGGTGGACAAGGTTGGCTGAGGGGGGTGACGAAAAGTACAGATTGATTAGGTCATTTCTCTTGAGGACCTATGTGGCATGAGTGCCGTGGTCCAGTTGGTTGTGTATTTGCCTAAAAGGATTATTTTCGTCTTTTTTGTTTAATGATGCTTTTTCATATTAGAATACCCCTCAGGGTGCACTCCAACTGCTGGGCATCTATGTTATTAGCTATGCCAGCCATGCAATCATCCGCAAAGGCTAGGATCTTGACTGCTGGTTGGCCTAATGTAGTGATGCCCATAAGACATGAGTCAACAACTCATAGGAGTGGATCTATGCTGAAGTTGTATAGCAATGGGCTGAAGGGATCCCCTTGTTTGAGCCCTCTGCGCAGTGTGGTTGTGTTAGTCAGGAAGCCAGGGCTGCAGACAGCCATGGATCCTGAATCTGTTAGAAGCATTGCCCATTCTATGAATCTGGTTGGGAGTCTGAAGGCTCTCAGGCATTCCTTCAGGTATGGCCAGCTGACGCGGTCATATGCCTTCTCCTGGTCTAGAATATCAGGGCACCAGTTGCTTTAGATTGGCAGATGTTGGCGACTAAATATAAATTGGTCCAGAAAGATCTCCTTGGTGTTTCCAAATATATTTGAAGAAAGGACGTTAAAAGCTGTTTCGCCCAGTGTTGGGATTTTTGCCCAAATCTCCAGCCGTCTAGATTACCATGGGTCACTAGGGGATAATTCCCTATAGTGAGTGAATTGGATATCGGTTGACCTCAATTTTGGGTTAACAATGTTTGGAGATATTAGGTATTTTGTCTGGTTCAGATCCATTGAGGATCTATCCATGTGAATGCCCAAGTTTTCGTTAGTCAGAGTTGCCAACAAAATGGGGCATCTGATAGTTAATTGATGTTTAACTATCTGGTGTACCAATTGGGATTGGTCATGTTTCATCACCAACTAATTGGAAATTTAAGGAGCAAGTTGCAAGGCGAGTGATGTCACCTGCAACTAGCAGATTAATAAGTTGTTTTGCAACCTGCTATAATGGGTAACAAGTCTCATTACCTAAGCAGGTTGCTTGCCAAATATGGTTGGTTCACTGGAATTGAGTAGAAGATGTTAGGAACACGTTTTCTATATCTTTCCATTTTAGGTCTTAAGGATGTCCAATGACAGAATCCTAACCAGGTTGGGAAAGACCATTGCTGTTGCGAAAATGAAGCATGATTTAATTGCAATGGCTGCCGTTTCATCGCTGAGGCGCCAACTAAAGGTTAGATGCCTAATTTCCTCTATATTTTCCCCTGAGAATTTACTTAATAAAAAGAAGTTAATTAGCATAATTAATTATTATTTCTATTCAACTTCATGGAAATTATTGCTGTGTGCTTTAATTGGGAACTCTTTAGTAGGATAAAGAGTGAGGATTAAGGATCCTGAGAAGAGAAGCAGAGCTGAGATGGGAATTGACGCTGACTTTGCATCAACAGTGAAAAGGCCATAAACTAGGATAAGAGTGTGGATCAAGTTAGGCGGATAAGGGAATAAATCCTTACTGAGGACATCTAGAGTATTTTGAGGAGGAATACCGGTCAAGCGTTGGACAAGTAACTAGTGATCTTTCTAACTACAGATAATAGTCTTTATACTATTATCAATTGTATATAATATATCATTAGACAACGCAAGGAGTGCACAAAACCAAATCTGTGCATGTTATCAATTTTATGGGTTGATATTTGTGAATGAGCAGTGAAGCCCTTAGAATTTTAAAACCTAGTATGGTGGCTAAATTCTTTGTTATCTGTTTTATATCTGTATTTGAAAATGCAATTGGATGTCAGTTGGACAGGTCCAGTTTGTCGCTTTTTTTGAACAAAGTTTTGACATAGGCATATTGTCCTCCTGGTAGAAGGTGGGTCAGTATTAGCACTAAACATTGATGCCAGAAGGAAAGGGCGTTTGTCTGAAGTATTTTTCATAAAATTTGTAGGGTATCCCATCAGTCCCTGGCATTTCCTAAGTGGTGCATTGAGGATTTTGTCCCAGAGCTTCTACTGTGTGATTAAATTTGATTGATTATGGTCCAGCAGTGTGCTTTAATTCTAACGGTGTGTATAAAATTTTTTCTTTTTGGGGTCATTTAGGGTGTCAATGTATAGTTCTGTGTAATAGAGTTGCACTACCTCTTTGACCTCCGATGGGTTGGTTGCCAGGGTGCAGTCACTTTTGAAGACCTGTGTGCCCATGGTTGGTTGATGTGGTTGTGGAATCAGCAAAAGAATTATGTCGATTTGTTTCACCTTCCTTTATAAACTTACCTTTTTTGACACCTTAATTCTATGTGGTGTTTGAAGATGAGGGCGCTTAGCCAGGCGGACTTTCTGCCCACTTACGCCTTTATTTGGGGCTGTAGCCAGACTTCAGGATATTGAGCTCAAGGTGATTTAGTTCTTCCAAGGTGAGCTTGATTGTGGCAGTGTCAGTGGTGTACTTATGTGAGGCAAGATTGTAATTCTGTTGATTAGTCCAATTTTGAAAATCTACCCAGGTTGTAATGGGGTCCAGTATGAATGAGGTTGTGAATTTGTGGTTTGAGGTCTCATTTTTTATCCAGTCAGATAGTTTGGGTAATTTTATGTTGTCCAAGTGCATCTTCTTCTAGTTTGATGCCTGTGCAGGAGAGCGGGTTGGTAAAAGTTGCACAAAGCGAGTCATTGGTCAGATAAATTTATATTTTTGGTTGAAAGTTGTTAAGGGCTAAATGGTGGGATTTTATGCGAGGATGATATCAATGCAGCTCATTGAGATAAAATTTTCCTTGCGCACGTTGGGGTGATCAATGTGGGGGAGGAGTGGTGACCTGGATGGGAGGGCATCATATAGACTGAGGGACTCCTTCATTGCACAGAATTTGATGTGTTCCGGGGGTACCCCCTAGGTTTAGGCCATTATTTTGTGCTGGGGTCAGTCCAGAAGTTGGAGTCACCCAGTAGAATTGTGTCTAAAGGAAGGGCATGTGTTGAGATAGTTTGGAGTAATTACTTACTCTCAACTGGGTGCACAGTGCATATATGCATGCTATTGAGATTGTGTCATCCAGGCATGAAATGTTGCTACCTGAACGCAGCTATGCAGATAAGTGTCAGAATTTATTATGTTTAATTTTTTGAGGTTACAGACAACCACACCACAATGGGATGTCCATACTGATTGGGTCAAGAGACCCTGACTGACCAGGAAATTTCTTCCCCCTGCAGAAAGTAGTTTGTTTGAGTGGCCAAGATATCTACTGGGGGTTTCCGCAGGAAGTTCAGATTTTTGGCTTGGGACAATTGAGCCCAGGCTCCCATGATGTTTAGCGTCCCTAAGGTTATGAGGTGCCCGTGGCAGCAGGATTGGTTGGGAGGGCCGTCTGGACCTATCCCTTTGCACCATTTCCAGTATTGGATTTGGATGACTGGACCAGTCCCACCTGTGCAGGTGTTCAATTCCTTCTCTTTGCTGATTTAGCATGGGTCTTACCAGTTAGTGGGTTTGAATTGGTCTTTTACGCTCATGTCTCTTAATAATTTGTTTTGGTGTGATGGTCAATCTTTGTGGTATCATAGTTTAACCCTGTGTGTTTCCCACCTGTGCACTAACGGTGTAGCTGAATTGTCCAGCCAAATTTTAATAATTGGTGTCTTTTGGTGTCTTAGAAGAATTTTCAAGAATTGTCTTGTCCTGGGCCATTTGTTCCGATTGGTTGGCTTAACTAATTTCCTCCATGTCTTCCTGAATTTGGCCAGGGGTGGTGGAGGAGGTTGCGAGTGATGCTGCCATGGCCATGGCACATTTGCAGGCCTTCTGTGCCATTTTGCGCACTTTTGGTGAAGCTAGTTCTATGATAATGTACTGAACGTCCTCCCCAATAGGAAGGCGTTGTTGGCGTTAATGATTTTAGCAAAGTCTTTGGTGTCTTTATCCATAATGTCATTGCAAAAGTCAGGTCCATTAGGCTCTCCTTCATGGACATGCATGTACCTTGTGCCCTAAGGCACTGCAGTAGTTACAAATTGGTAGTGCTCTTTCTGGTGTGACATGGAAGAGATTTGAAACACCACCATTAGGGAGGTTGAACTCTTCTATTTGCAGGATTTTTGTGAGTTCTTTGATCACCTCAGGGAGCAATTTGATTACGTCTATTGCTTTAACTGTGCACAGGTTTGGCATCAAGTGGAATCACTGTAGTTTGAATTGTTTAATCTCGCTGTAGCTGGAAAATCCATTGCATAGCTCCTCCTCTATTACCTTATGGAAGAGAATGGTTGGGAGTGAGTCAAATGAGATAAACAAAGTCTTTGCTTTGTTCCATCTGGTGTGCATGATGAGCACAACTCATTCGTCTTTGGGAAAATCAATTTGATGTTGACTCTTGAAGCAGCATCTGCATCATCTTTGAATTCAAATTCCATGTTAAATTAGCCATAGTATATTGTTGGGTTGTTTCATATACTGCACAGGGGTTAAGGTGGCCTGAGCCTCTCCCACTTTCTCCCACAAAGTTTGAGAATCACAACTAGGTAAAGTTGGAGCCCAAGCTCTGCTGGTGGGAGTGGTTAAGAGTTTTGAATTTGAGATATGCATTTTGTTTAGTGATAAACTCCACAAACCCAACAGTGCCTGAGTTTGTAATTTTTTAGTGGCAAATTATCCTGGTCCCGCCCCAGGGCGTTTCTTACCCTTTGGTGCACCGTTCTGCCCATTGACTGTTACAGATTTTATCCAGATTTTTTTGTTATATATTGTCGCCCATCTTTCATATGCAATTATCAAATTTGCTATCCAAAGAGAATCTTTGTAACTATTGTTATTGTTACAGAGAAAAAAAGTTCTTATTTATAATGATTTTATTAATCTTTTTAAATGGGAATAAAAACGAACCCTTTTACTACAATGTTGATTCCTAGTATTTAGGGTAAATGAAATCTATAAACGAGAGGGGTGAGAGAATTCAGAGTAGGCATATAGTAGCGTAATTAGGATAAATGATTATTTGACTTATCAGATCTTCTAAAAAGATTTTCGCCTAAATAGGGCCTAATTTCAAGGGTTAATTCAACTACAGGGATGACGATATATGTGGTAATGACTTGTTGTTATTTATCCAATCAGAAATAATGAAAATATTTTTGTCTCAGTCAATTACTGGAAGCCCTAGGAGCTGATTGGTGGGTAACATATTTTTACCCCTCAGAATCCCCTTCAGGGCTATAAAAGGGGGCGGTTTTCCCTTAGGCAGTAGCACTAAATTTAAATTAGAGTGGGGGCGGACTTTTGAAGTTAGTTTTTCTATTCCTCTGGGGTCCAGTGTATCCACAGTAACTAAAATGAAGCTATCTGGATAAGGGCTCAGAGTAAAAAAGACTCTGATTTAATTAATTACTACAAGAAGTAGACTGTGAATTTTTAATAAAATCTGAACTATTCTTCACTTTACATTCTTATTAACTTGTTGAACCTCCAATTATCTGAAACATAGGCATGATTTAGCACTCAATCCTTGACCTTCATCAGAAGATGTAGCAAGGTTTTTGAGAAGTTAGTATAGCTTTAAACAAGGTGTTGATTTTTTTTGTTTCTTTTTGTAGCTTTTCATATCAAATTTATCAACGTTAGTTTTTTTGTAATTATGCACACTGAATTTTCAGATGACTTTTTTCCAATAACATTAAATAAAAAATCAAGAAGATAACAGTTGAGAATCAAACGTAAGTAGTACTTCCATTTTGAAATCCTATTAAATTTTTATTTAATATTGTTGTTCATCTCCCATTCACTGCAGAATTTGTGTTGTATAAAAGTTTTGAACTGTAATATAATAGACTTGAGTGAATAGTTTTAGCAGTTTTCAATAGTGTAAATGCTATAATCACATACTTGAGGAAGTTGTGACCAAACACCCAATAAATGGTTGCAAAGACCTACAATTGGCAGGTTAGCTAATTGCAGTTTAGAATCTCTGAATCTTTAATCAAATTTTAAAATCAAAGTTCAACTTAAGAATTCTGGCTTCATCTATAATTATGTATGAAATGTATATGAAGTTGGTGGGTATCAGATATGTAGTTCTGGTATTAGTACACTATTGGTATAAGGAGTTAAATTTAGCAAAATAAATGATTATAAAACTTAGAATTGACCAATCTTAACAGGAATGAAAATGTGCACCCCTGGATATATACAGAAAGTGCATGTATAGTTTGGTGGAGATTGGATACTATTTTTAGTGCTTATGCATCAAAAAAGTGCAAAATGATGGAAAAGGGGCTTCCTTTCCTTCACAACAATAGGACTAGTCGATTAGGATCATCTGGTAAACTTTAAACCCACAAAAAATTCTGGGTAAAATAGACTTAGTGAAGAAGATTAGGTTAAAGATCTCTTTATATAAAATAACATTGTATTTATATGTTTATATAAGATGCATTATCCCATTATAAAACAAACCTAAAATCACTGAACTTGGCACAAGTACTTTATAAAGTTTGAAATGAGAAATAGCTATTGTAAAAAAACATGATAATTTTAATATCAGATCTAAACATGATCTAAAAATATATGATTCTAATGGTAATTAGAAATCAATTTTACTGAGATATTGGTAATCATCTAAATCAATAGTTCACAGGCTTCTAACAAGCAGCTGGTAGTTTTTTGGTTGTTTTGTAAGTTCAACAATTGGTTTTGGCTAAATTAATTGGTGTTTTTTAGTTAATTTGTTGGGCTCAATGGTTTTAGTTAAATAGTTTATGGTTAGTTAAAGCATTAGGTTCAATAGGTTTTTGGTGAGTGATCAATAGGTTTTTGGCTATTAAATAGTTCAATTGGTTTTGGCTAGATGGATGGTAATTTTGCTAATTCAGTAGGATCAATTTGATTTGATTAAGAGGTCAGTAGTTGTAAATTCAATTGATTTATGTTTTATGAACTTATTAATGGCAGTTTATAAATATAAGAACTAAACCAATTGATTAGAATCATCTGATAAAGTATAAATTCAAGTGAAGCTAGGTTTTTGGCTAGTTTAATACATATAATTAATTTATTGAATCATTTTTTAGCATCTTACGTTCCATAGATCAAAAGTGCTCAAACCTATCATAAAAGAGACTCAAACATCAGGGACGTCACTGTCAAGTTGGTTGTCTCAGCAGCTTAATCTCATTGAAGCTCTTAATGATGGAAACTGGGTGCATAAATAGGTTTCAGAATAGGAGCATCTGAAAACCTTTTTGACCTAATTGATGAGATAACTATATCTTATGCCATTAGAGCAATAAATAATTCTTTAGCTGACTTTTTGGTAAAATGGGTTGAGGATTTTTTTGGTTGGAAGAGTAAGCTTTCACACTTAAAGTTTGTTTATGTGAGAATTTGATTTTATAGACACAAAAGGTTTTACTTTGACAGGTAATGGTTGGAGTCAATTTCTGAGGTCCACTCAAAGAGATAAAGGTTATAATAAAGGACTGATGATACTTAGATACTGTCAATATGGATTTCAAGTGCCGCTTAAACTCCACCAGAAGCTTTTTGGGGGTTTGGCATTGTAGGAAGTGAAATCATCTTTGCCACTCCAAATGGAGGAATGGAAATCCAAAGGTGTGCCCAAGGGTAGCATCCAATGTAATATTTACTTATTTGTTTGAATTCATTCCACATGAGCATGCTCCTGTAACTTGGGGCAGTAATTTTGAATGGTATAGATATCATAAACCTTTGATAGTGACAGAAGCTAGATAAATGTAAAATATAATAAATATCATAACCTTATCTATATTAGTTCATGTATTTATGCTATCAGAACTGAATAATTAATTGTAAGTGGCAAGAAATTCATAATGGCTCAGATTTGAAGATCTTCCTATGTTTAAGATTAAATACAACACAACATCATCTGAAGATAGTTTACTTAATAGAATAGTGTCAGGTTCACAGTTTGACTATCTCAGATAAAATAAATAATTAATCTAACTTTATGGAGATTTCATTTATAAATGCAAGTAGATTCAATTAGTATTTATTTTTCTTAAGAAAATTATTTTAACTTTTACTATGTTGCTTTATATTAGACACCTATTAGAATTAGCTATAATATTTTAAAGTTAAATGTTTTCATATTTTGAAGTAAAGTATAACTAACTTAAAATAAAGTAGAATGATATTAAACACTGGCATGTATCCAATATATATTTTTTTAGTACTAGATGGTCCTGTATCCAATATATATTCATAAGGATTAAAGTAGTACTAAAGAGAAAGAATTATTATTAGCCATATATATAAAGCTAGTTCAGTATGGCTGACTACATATATGGAAAAAAACTATAAAAACTGTATTGCTATTTTTAGCATATTTATTTTTTGGTCAAAAAATATAACAAAGAAGTT
The DNA here is from genome assembly GCA_022478985.1 of Massospora cicadina. Lineage (NCBI taxonomy): Eukaryota > Fungi > Entomophthoromycota > Entomophthoromycetes > Entomophthorales > Entomophthoraceae > Massospora > Massospora cicadina. The sequence goes on along the minus strand of JAKSZP010013342.1, from coordinate 131,320 downwards.
AATTTAAGATACTAACATTTCTATATGAACTTTTAGCAATATAATCACTAAAATAAAGACTTTACTATAATTACTTCATATAGAAAAGGCCTTTTCTGAAATTTAAACTTATCCTATGATAGAAAACCATACAAGAGATAAATTCTGAATAGTCTGTATGTTAGATTATAAATCCATCTAAACAGTTAATTAGATTCATTTTCCACCAAAATTTTAGTAATGTTACAGTTTTTATGAATTTTTAAGTTATCATATAATAATTCTTCATAAGGTAGAAATTTTAGATTAATTTTATCTAGAGTAAAGTATTTATACTATAGAATAGTACATATTATTTATTTGATGTAGGAGTTTAAGAAAGATACTCTTTAAGATAAACGTTTTTTAATTTATTTATCTTTAACTGACAATTATATAACCTTTCTAAAAATTCTATACTCTAGACAAACTATTCTATTTAGCTAAACTAATAACTAGAGACATAAGCCTAAAACTAGAGACAAGTAAAATAGACTATAATTATGAGCCTTGCTGAATTTTAGAACAAATGAAAGACATATACCACTATGAGTCTGATAAAGATAATTAACTAATAATAAATTTTTAAACTTCTGAAGCAGATGAAGTATAGGTTAGAATCATAGGGTTAGATAAAAGGACAGATAACTAAATATAAGATTTTATTAGAATATATGGCCTCCAATCTTAGAATATTTTATTGATTATATGGCAATAGCATTAATAAAGGTAATACAATACTAGAACAAAGCAAAAGCATATATTTGCTTTACTAGTTGCCTAGTATTCTAGTTTTAATTGGACTTAAAATCTTTTTAGGTGGATTAACTTTTTTATATAATATACTGAGCTTCTGATAACTAAAGACTAGTATCCAATCTTATCTGCATTTTAAACAAAGTAGTTACAACTTTGTGTGATATTTAACTGATTACCTAGTTAAATTTTTAAAAAGATAGTTTCAAATTCAGCTTTCTTTAGTTGCTAAAAGAGCTAATAAATAAAAGATGATGGATTGGGAGAGTAATTCCCCTTCCACTCTAGTGCAGGTTTTGAGAAAACGCAGGTTCAAAACCTGTACTAGCTAGAAAATAATCTTGGTGTGGTAAACTGTCTCAAGGGTAACCCACCTCAATTACATCTAAAAGAGCTAATAAATGTAAAAGTTAGCTGCTGAGATATCTAAATTGAGCTCTTTTATAAATATTCTAAGTAACTAAGAAAAGAATATTAATGAATATACTACTATCTAAAGGTATCTAAAATAAATTTTATATATAAAAGCAACAAAAGTGTTATATAATACTTGATTATGAACACTTCAATAACCTTTTTTAGCAATAGTGATGCCTACTTAATAAAGGGGGGCCCTCCTTGCATACCTCAAATAAACTTTTTAATTTTTCTACTGATACTTATATTTAATAATTATGTTATTATACTATATGAGCTTCTCTTTGGTGTGGCATATTTGTCCCAAGGTTGGCCCACCTTGAATAAATATTTATATGAGCAAGGTAACCAGTTAACAGACTTTACCAATGCTCAATAATCTAAAATAATTTTTTGAAACAAACAAACCAAAGTACACATTTGTGCATCTTGAAAAGAAAATTTAAAATCATAATTATCCAGGTGGGAAAAGTGGAGAACCACTTATTAAAGCATGCAGAAGGGGAGGGGGTTTGGGGGGCTCATCCTCAGCTGCATCTTCCTCATCCCATATCAAGGTAAGGTCCATGGCTGAGAGTAAGGGCATGGGTACATCATTGTCAGACATTTGCCCTCCCAGCTTCATGATAAGAATGTTGTAGGTCAAAATCGACTGAGAAAGGGAAATTTCAGACATTTACAGGTCCCCAATACTAATGATATTGAATTAAATACTAACAATGATTTTATTGACTAAAAGACCCTGGCTGATTCTTGGTGGAGCCTTGAAAATCAGGGTAACACACTTTCAAATACCTCACGGGCAAATAATAATAGTTTAAGCAGTTGGATTACTCTGACCATGCAGCAGACTCTGGGGCATCCATTGGTGGGATCTCCCCCAGCCCCTACCAGTTCTATACAAGCACCTATATGGGGACACCCCTTTTATAGGCGTGGTGGGGGTCCCCCAAGATACAATAATTTTATCAAATGGGGATTAGCTAAAATTTATTAATTCAATACCACATGAGTACATCTTGTCAGATAATAACTCCCCATCCATTGTTCACCCTAAGAAAAGCAAGTTTTCTGAGCTTTGATAGATCAAATTTTTATATCTTCTTGTTCAGACCATACTAAGCTGATTTGAACTTAACTATGAATTCCCTCTGACCCTCAATACAATTTAAATACTAAATGGTCAGATATCAAGAGTTTTTTTCTCTTATCCCTGGAATCACCCAATAAAACTATAAAAAACACATAACTTTCTAGTGTTTAAAAGCTTAATTATTTTCAGTGGTTCCAACCCCCTATTGTTGGATTTTATGTAAATAAGCACCATCGAGCTTCTTTAATGAAAGAATCCAACAGTCATCTGTGCGCAGTTTGATATTATCTAATAATGTAATATTAAAAAAGAGGCATGAATGGATAAGATTCAATAAAAAATAGCAGATGGTTTTTTATTGAAAGCGTCAGGATATTAATGAAGGTTGCAGTGATAGTGTGGGTAATATTCTAGGAATTCCAATTTAAATTGCAAGTTTCTTCATAGGCTAAATAATTATGAGTCACATTAGCTCCATCATGGTCCTAATAGAATACTTCTTTAGGCACCATGCACTATAGTAGTGATTAAAGATGTGACAGAATAGTAAAAAGTATACTTTATTTAGTCAAATATGCAAACATTTATAAACTTTGAGGGGCGCAGTCTCAGCATGGTACTATTCCTAAGATTAGCAATGACTCCTTGAAGTTTTATAGTTGCCAAAGACTTTTATCAAGGAGAGGGGACCTTTTACACTTTCCTGGTGGGGTTTAGCATCACTTCAGCCCTTTGATTCCTTTGGGACAATGGTCTAATCTAAGGTTTCATTAATTGTTATCTTCTGAAGTTTAGGGTGTTACAGGTAAAGTTCAATCTTCATCTTTTCCACCTAGGTTTCAGACTTTTACTGACACTAACCCTCAAGATCTTGCCAAGCTGGGACATAGTTTCTGAGAGATGTGTAGTGAACCCAATAGCAACTGTACTTATTTTGATAAAGGCAATGGAGTACTCTGGCCCACAGTGAAATTAACCCTATAAGACCCAGACCATAACACATCTAACTTATAGGCTCTCTCTCAAAGCTTTGGTGATAAAACATTACTAGATATCCCAATTGATATTATAGCATAAGAGGCTTCATGGCATTGGCTTGTTTTACCTCCTTTTGGATGGTGTTCTCCAGGGATCTAAACACTAGGGCTTGTAACCTACATATTCTTCACTATTCTTCTTATGGCTAAGTTAGCAGTTTCCAACAAGGAGGTCTCAAGGATAGGCTGAACTCTATAAAATAAAACTAGATCCCAAACCATATAAATCTTTAAATGGGGACATTTAGATTATTTGATGATCGCTCACTTGGTATGCCATCAGAGCTCCTAGGAGGTATTTATTCTATCTACTTGGGTATAGCATGTTCCATCATATGTAGTATGGAAATGTGGGTGTCATTAACTTTTTCCACAGCCTTATTGGTTTCTGGGTTGTAGGGAACAGTAAAGGCTTGATATATTCCCATCAACAAATTAAGTTCAATCATCACTTGTAACATGAGAGTTTCTCCATTGTCAGTGCCAGGACGTGGGGGATAAGATCAAATTGTCCCTATGAGTTTAGTGTAACCAAAGCCCCAGACAAAGGATACTTAAAAGGTAAAAATCTTACTAAAGTCTTCACTTGGAAAAGCCTTTTAATTAGGCATATACAGTGTCAAGAAATCTATATTAATGGACAAGAAGCCTAAATAACCACTGGCAAATCATTGGTTAACCGTTGTGATTAGGTCTATATAAGCATTATCAAATAATATGAGTTGACAATGAGCAAAGTCGATCTTTGTGGATAGGAGATATTACACTAAAGATTTAATGATGAGGTAAAAACCCAAAAAAGTAGAATTAGGGAATAACCAAGCAGAAGGGTCAAAACCGACCAGAAATGACTAAGATATGAATGTGAAGGAAAAAAAAGAATGATGTGGTTTTTTATTAAGAAGAAGAGAGAGTTATCAGTTGGAGCTGCGTGATATATAATAGATGAAAAAGAAGTGTTGTAGAGGAAGCAATTACTTCAAGTTTTCTTTATTTTTATTTTTTTAATACTGGTGGTGCCCAACCCAAAAGGGGGAGCCGCCACACATCTTTATTCGCAAATGAGCCAAACAAAGGGATTAATATAAATTAAAAAATTTCCTAATATAGCCCCTAGGTTATCAGCCTAGGAAGCCATATCAGATGGCTAGGAGGCTTTGGGGAAGCATTTGTCTGGCGTCCGCTTTAGCTGGCGGACCATGGCGGACAGCATTGGGGTGGGAGCATCAGCGACATGAGGAAAGTTTTATTAATTTTATTAAATTAGATTTGAACCAACAATCTCCATATCATCCGCCCATTTCTCAGTGGGATTGACCCTGTACAACCCCTTCAGCATATCTATGAGATATAGCCAAAGTTAAAGCAGTGGTTCTTACTAAAGGGTGCCTTTTGACCAACATGTTAAAAATAATTATTATTCATTCACCAAGCAATGGCTCAACAGACACAACATGAAGGGATCCTACCCCAGTTTATTGAGCTATCCAAATATGCGGAACTGAAGCTTGTGCTGGATACACTACTTCAGACACAAAAGATGCTTTTAAGAAAAATAAGCTTATAATGGAGAAGCTTGACAAAGCCTTCCACCAGATGCACCTGGTTAGTGGTTGAGTTATCCATCTTGCTGATCGCTCATATGGTACTACTGAGTGGCTACACTGCACAGAGTGTAAACTGAATAGAGCTGTTAGGGAGGAGGAGGTCTGTGTTGATAGGCTGCCTCTGTTTGATAGTGAAGGGAATATTTATGGCTTCTTCAAATAATTTGAGTTTTCCATGGAAGGAGCCTCAGATTAGCATAAAGCTAAATTTTTAATGTCCGCTTTGGATGTTGGGAGTTCAGACCAAGTCATCTGCTATCTTTCAAGTAGTTCCGTTTCATACCAGGAATGAAGTATACTGTGCTGCGGTTGTTTGGAGGTTCTGCAAAAATGTCACAGTAGAAGGCTGAGTCCTTGACCATTAGGTTCCAGCGTGAAGATAACCTCACTGCATTTGCTGACCACTTTACAGAGGAATCCCACGTGTTATTGGGGCGGGGACTTTATCCAAGTCTGATGTGTGCATTACAATGACCTCCACAGTGAAGCCATATTGCGAGCTGTATAAAGTCATGACTCCAATTTTGGATGATGACGTAACCCTTCTCAAAATTGTTTAATTTCTGTGCCGCTTATCCATCATTTTTAGTGCTCCCAACAGGGAACAAAAAGCCCCAGCAGCCGTTACCAATTTTTTGGCGAGTAATAGACAACAAAAATTTGGCTATAATCCTTTGGGTAATCCATGGACACTCAACCCTTTGGAATCTCCTTTCCTCCCTTGCTATGGTCACTCAGCTTACCCTTGGTCAAATTACAATCCCTTGTTTAAGTTCCAAACGGGGTTATAGGGGCATCACAAATATGTGAGCCATATGGTAATGCCTTTTCCTCATGCAGTCAAAGAGGCCATTATTTGGCTAACTGCCCTGGCAACCCGCATGCCTATGCCATACACTAGCCCTGACTGAACAGGGAAAAGTTTAAGTGGAGTAGAGATGGGATGCTCTACCTCCGCTGATTAAAATTTAATTGTCCCTGTTAATTCTAATAAATCCCTTTGTGTTGGGCTCAAGACCCAAACTGATGATTTATTATACTAACAAACCTTCAACAATATCGATGACTTCCCACTGAAAGGAGAGAAGAAGAATACAGCGTTGGAGTTCCGCTGAGATGTACAAACACCGTATGACTGGCAAATCCATGAGCGTAACATTGCTTCCAAAGACAGTCCCTCCGTTGATTTGGCCGCATTAGAGGGTGTGAATGCTGCAATAGCAGAAGAGGAAATTGTCTAAGCGTATCCTTGTGTTGGCGCCAGTATTGTCACTTTTCTCAACAACAAGAAGCCCATGGATTTTCATGTGTTAAATTCTAACAGTTTGACTTATTCAGAGTATAACTACAGTGATATTTTTGTAGGAAATACCAAAATTCAAGCATTTCTAGTTGTGGGCGCCCCCACCAATATAATACCCACGCAGCTAGTGGCTAGGCTTCCGCTAAAGCCTAATGTGGACCATTGGGTAGTGTATGGAACCTCTGGAGCACAACGCACTGTGTAAGAGGGCGCCTAAAGCACGTTACCTATGAGGTTCAGGTCAATTAGCGCCTCTGCTCTTTCCGTGGTCTTGCCTAATAATTATTATGACATGATGATTGGGGCCGCATAATGGGGAAATTTGGGGTGGTGGTCGTTAAGTAGAGGAAACTTTTGAGATTTTGGGGAAACAGTTTCTATCTATTTCACCTCCAGAGGAGTCTCAAAAGAACCCAACTACTCTAGTAAAATAAATCTTGTGTATAGTGATGGCATAATTCCTGTTCACTATTGGCGGATGAAGAAGAGGACCAGAGCTACCCTAACCAAATTTACAAGTGCAATGATATTATGCTAAGGGCTGCGACCACCTTAAGTATACCTTCCAGGCATCAGGCATAGTAGGGACAAAGCTCAAAATAGACATCCCCAAAGGCCTATATTATGAACTCATGGATCCCTACCAACAATTGCAGCTAAAACCCCATGTGGCTCCTGGACTACTGTTATTGGGGCATGGCGAAGTGAAGGTCTTAATAGCAAACATACAGAAGGAATCTATGGTAGTTCAAAGACACCAAGTGGTGGCCTTTCTGCATTTGCTCCCATTGATGAAGTTCATCATATACATGACTTCAATTCATGGGAGGATCTAGGTCTATTTGAAAAAACCTCATCTAACATAATGACCATGGTTCTGCACGAGGCCCTAACTGGGCTGTCAGATGACCAGATAGATAAGGAGATGGCCTGTTTGAAAAGTATCAAGACATATTTGCATCCAACGACCACAAGTTGGGATGTGCCGTGGTGGGGTGCATCAGTTGGACATGGGAGACCACCCTCCAATTTTTAACACAGCCTATTCATTGTTCCAAAGTGGCAGAAGAGGTTGTATCCACAGAAATTGATAAATTTATCAAACAGGTAATGTTAGAGCCATCAAAGAGCCCCTGGGCGGCCCCAGTGCTGATCATTAAGAAGAAGGACAGCATTAATTGAGTAGTAATGACTACCAGAAGCTTAATCATATCATGAAAAAAGATTTATATCTGCTCTCATGAATTGACAACGCTCCAGACCGGCTGGGTGAGGCCAACTATTCCTTGGCCATAAATTGATATCAGGATACTAGAAAAATCAAGTTTTCAACGGCGGAATGGGAGAAATCCACTATTATAAACTCAAAAGGGTTGTTTCAACCCATGCATATGCCTCAAGGGATATGCAATGCCCCAGCTACTTTCCTTAAGGTGATAGAAACCATCTTGGGTGACCTGAAGCTGTCCTTCATGCTAGTCTACCTCGATGATACCAACTTGTTCTCTCATATATTTACCAAGCATTTAGGCCATTTAGACAAAGTGTTCCACAATTTTGCCCAAGCTAACATAAAAATCAAACCTCAAAAATGCCATTTTTCCAAGGAGCAATTATAATGTCATGGGTTCTTGGTAGACTAAAAAGGGCTTAGTCCTCAGCTGGCAAAGGTTGAAGCTATACAAAAGATGACCCAGACAGGCAACAAGAGGGATATCCAGGCGTTATTAGGGATGGTTAGGTACTACTGCCAATTCAGCCCTAACTTCAGCTGTATTGGGTCTCCCCTCTTTGAGTTATTAAAGAAGAACGCCACCTCTGAATGAACTGAGAATTGTCAAAACGCTTTTGATGTTTTATGGAACGTATTGGCTAGTGTGCCAGCCTTAAAATACCCTAATTTCAAGATGTAATTTATTGTAAAAAGACATGTCTCTTTCCGCCATAGGGGCGATATTATCTCAGAAGGATGATGATGATGGCATGGAGCACCTCATTGCATATTGTAGTATTATCTTGAACTGCCACAAACGGAATTATACCATGACTGAGCAGGAGTGGCTCGCTGTGATTTATCCCTACAAACAGTTCTGAGTCTACCTACATGGAGTAAAATTTAAGGTGGTGACAGATCATGCGTCATTGAATTTGTTACAGAACCTTCTTGAGCCCAAATGGCACCTTGCTATATGGTCCCTAAAGAATCAGGCTTATAATTTCGAAATACTGCATTGTCCTGGCGCAAAGCATCAAAATGCTGCATCTTATCTCAGTTACCAACAATTGTGGTAACGGTAAATTTGTGCTACTTGATATATGAAAAAATGGTCAGTAATCAATATTCAGATGAACAACTACAAATTATTCAGGCGGTAGATGGGATGATGGCCAATATTATATGGAAAAACGGGGAGTTATATAAGCATATTGGTAACAATATGCTATGTTTCCCAATACCCTCTGCTTGTCTGGACATTATTTTGAGTGCACATGAGGCAATGGTCATAGAGGATTACGTAAGACATTGAAATTCTTACTGATTAAATACTATTGGGAAATCATGAACTTTGATGTGCTAGAAACCATTTACTGCTGCCACCATTGCCAAGTGGAGAAGCCATTTGCCAGAAGACTTCTTACCAGCTAGTGTAATCTTATTTTTCTTAGCACATGGTAGCCATTGATATCATTCAGCCTTTGCTGATAGGAGCTAATTTAACTAAGTATATCTTGGTGGCAATTGACCATTTGACCAGGTGGGTTGAGGTATGTGAAATACAAGATCTGGGGCGGATACTGTGGCTAAGTTTGTGATGTAATGTTTAATTCGACATCATGGCTGCCCTCAAATTTATACTTACTGACAATAAAACTAATTTTACCTCTCACATCCTACCCAATATCAACGAAATGAATGTCATCCTTGAGGTTGTAACAACACCTAATCACCCTGAATCCAACGGAATGGTTGAACGGGTTAATGGAACACTGTGAACATTTATAGAAGTTGTTTACAGATAGACCCTCTGATTGAAGTACCCTCCTTTCCACCAATGTGTTCGCCTACAATATTAGCTACCACTTAGCAACAGAGAAGAGCCCTCTCCAGTTACTATATGTATGGCACTCCGATCTACCTGCACTGCTCTATGCCTGCATAAAAGATACCAGTGGAATGGATCCTCAACGCCGCTTGACAACTTTAACAAATTTATTGATTGAATTACAAACCAAAGTGTACTTGTTCAGATTATCCAAGAAAATTAAAAATTAGACTGCTAATCAGGTATGGCGTAGCAGGCTAGTGCAGTTCAAGAATGGAGATTTTGTTCTATTCCACGATCAGCATGGGTTTGGGCGGAAGCATAAGCTAGCTAATATCTGGACTGGCCCTTTTGTGATAATAGAAAAAACAGGTGTTGATGTTTATACTATCAAGGACCCTGTAAACAGTTGTATTATTAACTGAGTGCACGCAAAGTTCCTTTAGGCATATAACCTCAATAGAGACTTATCCAGGAAAAAAGATCATTGTATGAGGTATATAAGCTAATTTTATTGGTTTCATTGCTTGGGTTCTTCCGCTAAGCTAAATTTTGTCTCCCCGCCCTTTCTTGATTTCTTGTGGTGATTCTTGTGCCTTGCTCTGCGGGACCCACGTTGCTTCTTTTGCCACTTCAGGGGTGGCGCAGATTTATTGGACCCTTCTCAGGTTGGTGTTGGGGGTGGAGGCCGCCATGTTGGGGGAGAGGGAGTTGGTATCTTCTCTGGGGCTGTCACGCCAGCAAATTAAGGGAAGGACATAGTGGTGAAACTGGAGGAGGATGATAGACTTGGGAACCAGGGTAAAAGGCGAGGTGGCAATATCTTAGCCAGATGATCAAGCCAAACCAACTCTTGCCCCACTAGGAGCAAAGCCGCAACCACATGTGATGATGGTCATAGGAGATCAATGAGTATTTGAGAAGAGGTGGTTAGAGTCATAGGGGCTGGCGCACAAGAAGTTGAGTCCCATCTCAGGGGAAAAGGTCGCGCCCAGTGCCAGGCAATCCATAAGAAATTCCTCCATGCTAGGATAAGCAGCTGAGAAAGGAGCAACTGGTGTAAAAAACTCTCACTGGGCCTACTCAAAAGCCACCTGGCGCCACTCCATCCCTGACCCTAATTCACCCGTGTGATGAATAAAAAATTCATGTTGTCAAGGAGTGCCATGACAGGGAGGTATTGGGATGGGTCATTGGCACTAGGGGTGGCAAACACTGTGGCGACCTAATATCACATTCGATTCAAATGGTCATTTTGAAGTGCATCCCTAGGGACTGGAAGTGGGTTAGAGCACAGGGGAAGGAACCTGACCAACTGGCTACCACCTACCAAACTAAGAACAGCATAAGTTGGACTGACAATGCCGTGGGATGAGGCTTGGTGGGAGGTGGGAGCACTAGACAGATGAAGCATTCTGCCAGGAGCTGAGCCACATCGTTAGATGAAGGGCCTCAGCTCTTCTCCCCTCCCCAGCATAACTGGGTCACTATGTCCCCAAATGGGGCGCACAACGAAGACAAATGGCCAACAAATTTGAGAGGGATCTCCTTCTGTTCCAGAAGGTCACAGCATCCATTTCATTCCCTAATTCATCGCCCAGAGAAAGGGGAAACTGGGAGAGTGGTATGTGGTATGGGTCAGTCAGATCTGCGTTGAGCCATAAATGAAAGAAAAGGTTGAAGTCTCAAGCGTGTGTTTTTGTTGTTGCATGGTGGGCTGCATCATGATGATTAAAGAACAGCTTATAGCTTATCAACCAGTCAAAGAGGGGTTAATGTCAATAAATTTTATATGACAAAACAATAATTTAATATAACCACCAGCGGATAATTAGTTAACCGTTGTGATTAGGCAAATATAAGTATTATTGAATAATCTGAGTTGTCAATGAGCAAAGCTGACCTCAGCGGATAGGAGGAATTCTGCAAAAGATTCAATGATGATACAAAAACCTGAAAAAGTAGCGAGTATGGAGTAACCAAGAGAAAAGGTCAAAACTGACCAGAAATGACTAAGATATGAATGTGAAGGGAAAAAGGAATGTGGTGGTTTTTTATTAAAAAGAAGAGAGTTAGCAGTAGGAGCTGCGTGATATATAATAGATGAAAATAAAGTGTTGTACCAGAAGCAATAGCTTCAAGTTTTATTATTTTTTTTAAATTATCTTGGGGCCAACGATCTCCATATAATCCGCCGTTGCTCAGTGGGATTGACCCTGTGCAACCCCTTGAGCGTATCTTTGATATATTGCCAAAGTTGTAACATACAGAAAATATCTACACTAGTTGAATAGTAAAAAGCCAAAAAAGGTACTTAAAAAGATTATTGATTTGAGGAAATGATGTTTTATTAGAATACAGCCTCACACTCTTTATAGTGCTAGATGCTATATTTGATGTCAGAGAGAGGATTTAGGATATGCAGAGGGTAGATAATAATAAAGTATATAAGCAGATAGTTACTAAGCAATAGATAGCGATTATATGACTAGATTAGTGAAAACTCTCAACTTTGGTTACTGATAACATAAATTTAAATTTTAAGTTAGATGATAACAATTAGATGATATATTATCCTTGGCTTTAGTTGCCAGTAATTGTAACATTCAGATTTTTTGGGATAAATACCAATAGTTTTAGAACAGATATTTCATTCAAAATATTAATAACTATTCTGAACATTATCAAAAGAAATCAAGTGCCAGTATTTTAAAGAAACTACCAAATGCATTTAAGCCAAGATCTATACCTATTGTAGAATTTTGAGGATTCTGCAATCTGGTTACTTCTGTTATACAGTATTTGATTGCCTTTTTATAAAAAGGTTTGGACCTTGATATTGGGAGGCTTAGATAAAGTTAATTGTGGATATTCCAATACTAGAATTTTAAATATGACCATATAATCCCAAATGATCCAATATATGAAATATGCATATCCACTCAGGGATGAATTCCGCTAGTGGATGTGGGAGTTACCATTATATATTATAACTATTGTTTAGCAAATTAGTTTTAACAAGAATTAAGTATTCCTTCAGGTTTTTGATCTGCCAGATTGCTAGTCTTTTATTGGGGATATCCCTGACTATAAACAAGCAATTAGTCTGTCAATTTTCATACTGATAAAATTACTTGTAAAATTGATCAATGTTTGTCGCCTATTGATTAAAGGTATATTGAGTAGTTGCTGGGCATTGACAACGTTTTTTGTGTCAGCAACTGATGGTTTACCTTTTAGGCACTATGACCTGCTGATAGTGGGTAAAGAGTCCCATTATCTAAGATTGTTGTAGATTAATAGGATTACTCTACTGGGGTTGGATGAAAGCGTTGCGAAATGTTAATTCCAAATCCAACCCATAGATAATATTTATCTAGTTGGCAGTTGATCCTGACTAGGTAGATAAATGAGTGAAAGCCTCTTTTATTGTTGAAGCGATTTGTTATAGTTTAAATTAATGGCGATGGCTGCTTTTCCAAACGGGGCGCCAACAGAAGAGTTGGGTGCCAAATCACCTTAATATCCCAGTGTTAATTATTTTAATAAATCAGAATAAGATTCTTGTAGATAATGATATCTCGCTTATTATAAATTTGTTGTATTTTTTAGAAACTTTGGATTCATAGTAGAGGAACTAGATATCCCTGAGCTAAATAACACTATCAAGTTCTCCACGGCTCCTGCGTCAAGAGTGATTAAGGGATAGATCAATAACTAAGAAGGCTACTGAACTATAATTGCTGATCAAGTCTTTGAGAGGAGCTCTAAGCTGAAATTAGGAGTCATGTCTTTAGGAGTAGAAGTTCACTTAGAACCTCTGAACCTGCTGCCAGTAGTTTGATTTCTGTTGTTATCCAGAAGTTGCCAACTTTAGAAGAATAGTTGAAGGGTGAGGAATCTTTTTGTTATCTGGAGAGTTTATTAGTACCTTCACCAATTGGGATAAAGGATGATTGTATTGTACCAAGGAGAACCCTTAGTAGGAGAGATAGTTTTGTTATGAAACGCTCAAATGGATACTTGTCTTCATACTAGTATCAATAACCCAAATATTTTATTAGATTTTTATTAATGAATACTGATTAAAAGTATAAAGAACCTGTGCAAGAAACCTAGTGAGCTGAAGCGAGCTATAATCAAAAAAAGACAAAGCATCAGTGTTTAATTTTGGTGTTCGCTCCAGAGGAGGAAGTTGAGTTGCCACTAGCTCCCCTTTACACATCTTTAGACCAGGTTCAAAATCCTTACATCAGATTTACTCAAATATTTAATTTTGAGCTGATATCCTAACAGTCAGAGAGCAGAACTTTTAGGATACCATGCCTGATGAAAATGTGTTTGAGAAGATTTGAGGTAGTAGCTTTAATAATAGTGGAAACCATAGAGATAGCTTCATACCACTTTGTTGAATGGTCTATGGCAATTATAATATAGTGGTATCTATAAAAGCTGTAAGTAGTGGTCCAATAATATCTATACTGATATTGCCAAGGGGAAAATTATTCTGATGAATTGCTGTTAAAAATTAGGGGATTATAGGCCCTTCCTTAGCACATAGAAGACATGTTTTAGGACATTGTGAATGAAATCAAACATGTCCTCCCAGAAGCATTAATCCTTGAGCCACTGAAGGGAATTTATGCAGCATTATGACTTACAGTTGCATGTGTTTCATAATGGTCATAGTTATGGCTGATGGATGTACATATAGGAGCCAGGAAAAACATATTTTTTATATAGAAGTCCATTATCAATTTGTATAAGGGCCATCATTTGCTTTAGCAGCTCATAGACCTCCAGAGTGTTTGTCTGGATGGATAACCTCTGCATCTGAATTGGGAGAATTTCCATTTTGGACCAATAAAGGGGAAGAATCTGGAATCTGTCCCTCTCATCACACTGGGTGATTTACCCCATGTGGTAGATAAAGAAGTAGTAATGGCGTGCCCCTTGAAGGTCGCGTCGTTTTACCCTATGACAACCACCCATAAGTTATTATAAAGAATCCAGGGTGTATGGAGAAGTGGCGGCAACCAGAGGTTTCTGCCAAAAAGGATTGTTAGTGATCCTTTCCCCTGGCGATTGGTTTCAGGCAGTTAAAGTTCTATCAATATTTAATTGAAATCTGCCAAAAATAAATTAAATCAATTTGTTTTAGACAAGGAAATTCCCATCCACTGTGGCTTTTTTTTAGCACTAGGAGGTCCCAACCTAAAGGGGGGATACACCGATCTTCCACTGTGGCTCTTTGTCATCAAAAATTGTAAGTCTGTCTCTGATAAGTGTGGGTGCAACAACCCTTTCCTGACCCAGTGGGACCAACCATATGTGGTCTGTCTGTGGGCGCACTCATTCTCCTGCCAGAAAAGTGACACTGATCTATTAAGCAAAACCACATTTGAAGGGGAAAATTAGTGGAAAAGTTTAAGTTTGAGTCAGCTGGACAGGCCAGTTCAATCTGGGAAAATAGAATTTATAAGATGTTCATCCAGCACAATTAAAAATAGCAAAATTATTACCATCAGCGAGTGCAATTGTTCAGGTCCCAAATTTTTGTATGAGCTTATAAGGCAGAAGAACCAAACAGGTTCCGCTGTTGCCCCATTTTTACTATTTTCTACCCTTTTGAAAGATTCCAATAAAAACAATCTTCAAAAGTGATTCAACTTTTATCTGTGAATTTAACCTTCTACTAAACACATTACACCTATGAATTTCGCTTTGGGGGTTGTTGGTGGTGCTTTAGGCTGTACTTTTCTTATCCATTCATCAATATAGAAGGCTGTATTGAAGGTATTCTGGCTGGGTTTTTGGGTGTTCACTCACCCAGATAATCAGGCCCGTCTAATTATTATCAACACGCTCCATGACATAATAGAGTGACCTACATTTTCATCCTTCTCCATCATGCCCTATGAGTGGGGTGCTGCAAGGGACTGGCTATATGAATGGAAGGTATGACTATTAGTTAGGGTGGTGTATGCTGAGAGGTGGGCCCGTTCAGCAGATTGCATCATCTATTCTGGGAACCAAACATCTTCCTTGACCCAGATTCCAGTAGGGCTTATCCCTGGGTCAAGTGGAGGAAGACCTTGGGTTTTCCCTTTTCCTTGAGGAGGCGGTAAGGATTGGGTGGAAAGCGTGATCATATGGTCTTTTCATGCAGCAGTGGATCTGCCCTTATCTAACTTCTTGGTTTTTGATGTTTGTATGCTCATGTTTGATGCTGCCATTTTGGGGAGCAGATGTACATGAATCAACTGGTGCCCCGGTTGTCCCTGGTAGAAGTGGTGGAGTTTAAAATATGTTCAGACAGTGGCAGAACCTCCCTCTGTTCCCGCGGATAGTCCATTAGATGGTTCAGTGGACATCATTTCTCTTCCAAGTGTGCCTTGCATCTTGACTAAGAAACAAGATCAGTATTAAATTCTATTTCAAGTCAAGATCCAGTTGGGAGCTCATGTGGCCTCCATTGAGGCTCTTATTGACACAGGAGCCTATAAGAACTTTATGAGTTTGCAGGTTAATCAGGGGTTGGTTCTCAATTTAGATGTAGGGTCCTCAGTTTTAATTATGTCGTCAGCTTTGATGACTTGCACCCAGTGCGGCGCCTGGTACCATTTTTGGTACACGGGTTTTAGTTCTGCAATCAGTTTACTGTGGTGACAAATTTATTCCCCAATTGTTGGGGTTGTTTGGTGGTGGCGGCAACAGTTTTTATTTAAATGGTTCTCAAAACTTTGTCATTTGAGAATTTCCACATGGGATTGAGATTCTGTTTATAATACTTTCTCTTCAGTGGGTGCAGTAAGGTCAATTTCTTCAATACGTCCCTTAAATGATATTCACGGATTTCCCCCTAACTTATCCTGGTTTCAGGATATTTTAGATTGAGAAAAAAACCAACCATCTTCCTTGCCATTCCAAGCATGAGCTAGACTTCCACTTGATGGTAAATGTAATCAACATCAACTGCCCCTATACCCTAAAACCAAACAGGAAGACAAGGCCCTGGAGGTGTGATTAAATGACATTCTTACAAAGGGCTGGGTGTTTAAGGCCACCTCGCTAATCACTTATCCTATAGTGTATTATCAGATAACCAATGGCACCTTGAACCCTGTATGGTCTATAAGCATCTTAATAGCATACCAATCACTATCCTTACCCCTTCCTCTTGAGAAGATGATTAGCCAGGCGATTGCAAAAATCGGTTGTTTTTAAAGCACAATCTAATGAAAGCATTAAATCATACTTAGGTGGCAGAAGGTCAAAAGTGGCTTGTGGAAATTTTATCAGGAGAGGAACAATGCACTTCAGTTTATTGCCACTCAGCTTGAAAAACGCCCCAGCCACATTCCAGCAGATGATCAACAATGTGTGGGTGACCTTTGATTCTTTTGTTCAGTTGCATATATTGACAGTGTCCTCATGCATTTCTCAACTCTTGAGTAGCATGAGAAGGACCTGGAGGCAGGGTTGGCTGCGTTGAACAAGGCTGAACTCTATGAGTAACTCTCTAGGTGCAAGTTTTTCAAGGATGTGGTTACCTTCCTAAGCAACTTGGTCCTGAAAGATGGGTATGCAATTCCTCTCAGAGAACTTGAGGCTATTCTCTTGTGGCCCACCCCTACCACCCAAAACAGTTATAGAAATTCCTAGTCATCATCATCTTTTTGAAGGAATTCTCCCTGCCCTCTCACAGTTGTCCTCGCTGATGCATTCTCTGATGGGAAAGAATTTTCTGTTCTGATGGATGGCGGAATGCCACCAGGCGTTTGACACCATCAAGGAAGAGTTTGTGGCACCGCCCATTATCAAACATGCTGACCCTGATAAGCCCTTTATCATGGTGTTCAACGCATCATTGGGTGCCATAGGTGCAGTATTGCTTCAGAAGAGGATGTATTGGATTACCCATTGCATTTTTTTCGCATAAGTTCGCTTTATCTAAACAGTCCTGGGACATTTATGATAGGGAGTTGGCCGCTGTGACGTTGTCAATTACACATTGGTGATACCTCCTACAAGGCATGCAACATGAAGTGACCATGCAGATGGACCATAAATCCCTCATAGAATTCTGAAAACTTCAGAAGCTGACGCATTTCCAGGATCAGGCATATTGTTCCCTCTGCAGCTTTATTTTTATATATTAACTTGTCAAAGGTTATATAAATGTTCTTTCAGACTTGTTTAGTCACAACCTATCTTTAAGTATGACGCAGGAGTATGGTCAAGAGATAGCTATGGTAATTCCACCAGCCAAAATTATAGATAATGTTCCTCCTGCAATTTTGGTGGTGAGATGTATCTGAACGTTCCTTTAGTTGCTCAGGTATTGTTGGTCAAATGGCCTGCATGGAGTGATTGGACCTGATTGCACAGCTGGGACAACCAGCGCATCAGCGGGCTCATTATTCGGTGGGGGTATGCAGTTTTTTTGAATCCCTAGTGTGGGTTAAACCCTTACTATGAGATAAGATGATTCAGGTGCGCTTTGATCCTCCAGAAATGGGTCATCCAGGTAATAAAAGATGCCTTGACTAGGTGACGTGGACATACAGCTTGCTGGGAATTCGTAGGATATTTTGGAATATTTTGCAAGTTGCGTAACATGCACATGAGCAAAAACTGATCATTAAGGCCATAATGGACTTCTCCATCCCCAGCATCAGGATAAGGTCCGTGGACCTTAGTATCTGTAAATTCATTGTTGAGCTTTCTCTGTTTTAATGGGTTTAATGCAATCATGATTATGTGGACCGCTTTACCATAGTCACTTTGTTTATTCCCTTCTCCTCATCTATCACCTCTGATGAAACCACACGGCACTTTGTGTGGCATGTCATCTCAATGTTTAAGTTGCCACTGGAAACTGTAAGTGAATGGAGGCTGCAGTATTTGGAATGCTTTTGAAAAGTCCTATCAGAAGTCTCAAAAGTTAAGTTATGCTGTTCCATCACATACTATCCTCAGTCTGATGAAAAAATGAAGCAGGTCAACAAGATTCTTAGGCATTATCTCTAGTGTTATGCATCCGCCACACATGATACATAAGCGGATGACCCTCCACATGCACAATTTTCATTTATAATGCCTCCCACGTGTCTACTGAGATTTCACATTATTAGGCCACATTATGATATAACTCCACCTTTTCACCAGGCTGTGCCTTAGTCCATAGGTCCCTGCGGCGATGAACCATGTGCAGCTGATTTGAAGCACCCAATCCCTAGTCCAGGAAAATCTAATTAAAGCCATCATTGATTACAAGCAGTTAAGGGATTGGAAGCAGCTTTCTGCCCATGAGATCATGGTGGGTTCCTTGGTTATGCTCAATATGCATCTCCTATAGATGAAGGTGTCATGCATAATTTTTCAAGTAAATGATTAGGTACTCATATGGTCGAGGAGGATCTTGGTAATGTGGTTATTCAGATGGCTTTCCCTGCTCATTGGAAACAGCATCCCGTTTTTCATGTTTCCCAGCTGTGCTCATTTAAAGGAACGCTGCTCATGGATCCTAAGACAGTGGTGATTGAGGATGAGGTGGAAATGGAAGTGGATGCTATTTTAAAAGCTCAACAATTGCGTCTCTAGGTGTAGTACTTGGTGGCATGATATGTTTTCCCCTCATATAAGAACAATTGTGTAAGTGCTCGCAATTGTGTGAATTGTCACAAGTTGGGGGAGGTCTTCCACATAGTTCATCCAGACGCTCCCCACACAACCCAGTAGGTTGCATCCATCTGGTGATTAAACACCCTAAGGCACATAATAATGCTATGCTGGCTCAAGCTTATGGCGAAGTGCCCCAACCTGTAAAGGGAAGTGTAATATAAGTCTACGAAGCAACCGCTGTGGCTGAATCAGGAGCAAAATATATTTTTTAGACCAAGAAGGGGAAGAAGTCAGTGGCTGTCTCCCTCACTACCCTGGGTGATGTAGCCCATGTGGTAGATGAGTTTAGGATGACGTAATAATCCTTTAATTCACGTCATTTTTCTTTATATTAACCACTCATAAATACTTTCAAATAATTCAGGGTGTGTGTGCAAGTGGCGGCCACTAGAGGTTTCTACCAGCAGGGGTTGGTAGTGATCCTTCCCCCCAGTAAGTGCTTCTGGCAGATTATTTCTGCTTATATTAATAAATTGAGATATACTAAAAATAAATTGATTAAATTGGTTTCAGTTTTGGGTCTTTCCATCTGCTATGACTCTTTGTCAAAAAGCACGGGCCCATCCCTAATAGGTATTAGCACAAAAAACCCATTCCCAACCAATGGGACCATCCATATGTGGCCTAGCTGTGGGCACACCCAGTCACCCACTGGATGTTGCAATGCTGATCTACTAAGCAAAATCACGGTAGAAGGGGAAGTTGGTGATAAAATTTTAGCGTGAGTCAGCTGGCCAGTCTGTAATTAATCCAGCAGAATAGAATTTCTTTATGCCAACCTGGTGCAATCAAAAACTGCAAAATATTACAGAACGGTGAGTGAAAATGTTCATGTTTTCAAATCATTTTTGAGCTTATAAGGCAGCAGAACCCAACAGGTTTGGCTATTGCTCTTTTTTCCTGTTTTCTACCCTTTTTGATAATTTTCAATAAAAATGATCTAAAAAATTTTAAACTTTATCTGTGAATTTAGTTTTTCCTGCCAGACACATTGCAAATATGATTTATAACTTTAGGGCGTTGTTGGCTGGCATTTACAGCTTCCATTTTCTTATCTATCTGTCAATATTTATGGCTTTACTGAAAGTAATCTGCTAAGTTTTAAGTGTTCACTCACCTGGTGCCTCATGTTACTCTAAATATTATCAGCACGCCTTATAATACAGAGTCTCTTGAAACAATACTTCTAATTAACCTATAATTTCATATACACAAGATCATTCATATTTTACAAGGTTAGTATAAGCAAATGAGATATCAATTGGCATCTTGGTGGATAGCACCCACATTCAATAAACAATTAAGAAGTCATAAGCTTGAAGTTTAAGGGAAAAGTTTATGATCCATATTTACAGGTCCTTTATATGTTGTAACCACTATTGTGATGTATGATCTTTAACCAATGTGAAATGGTTCCCATACAGGAAAGGGTAAAAATTCTTAATAGAAAGTAATAAAGCTAGGCATTTGCACTCATTAATGCTGAAATTAATCTCCACCTGAATTAATATCTTACTTAAGTTTCAAAATGATCAACTTAATTTTCATCAAGTTGTTTCAAAATAGCCTATCAGCCACATCATTAGCGTCATTAGAAAAAGAATAAACGGTTTATACAAATTTGGAATGTTATACAGGGGGTAGTCATAAGAGCTTTCCTTAGGACGTCAAAATCTTTTTGAAATTTTTCCAATTGGAATGGAACATCTTTATGGAGCAGATATGTCAACAGTTCAGCAAGCTTTACAAATTGGAGATAAATTATTAATTAAAACTGACCATCCCAAGATAAACTCGAATATTGCATAAGCTAGATGGTTAAGTCATTCATTTTCTAATCACTTTATTTGGAAATAATTAGATCCTTTCCTTGGTAACTTTATGCAAAAGGAATTTTATTTCACTTTAAAATACAATTTGGCTGCTTTTAGTTTTAAAAAAGCAGAGCAGAGTCATTCAAACACTTCTTTAAGATGAGTGAGTTGTTAGTCAAAGGTGCAAGAGAACACAGTCACGTCATTTAAGTAAACTAACATACAAGACATCTTCAAATCCCCTAAAAAGCCATCCTATGCCCTTTTGAAAGTGACCAAGTCTTTGTATAATTCTTGGGACATTCAAGTAGGTTCAAATAACCCTTCACTTACTATAGGTTATATTTCTCCTGATCCTGCAGTGAAAGCTTGATCTGCCAGTATCCACTAGCGAGATCTATTGCAGAGAAGAATTGGGAACCAGCTAAGAGTTTTAGAGAATCATTGATTTGCGTTAGTGGGTAACTGTCAGTTAGATTATGCTGGTTGACTCAAAAATAAACCCTTTGAGAAAGCCATCAATGCTATATATTACTCCCATTGATGGATCCTTTGATACTTCCCAATTTAGCTACATAATCTCTTAATCAAATTCACCTCAAAACTGCCTTGGTTGCATTTAAAAATTCCAAATTATCATAGCTAATAATAGCTATGATATAACTACAATATGGCTGATTATAGGATCCACTTGGGTGAGTCAAGTGGATTTATGACACAATCCTAATTTATTTTTAAAATTTAATGAATTTATGATTAAGGAATTCTATTTTTTATGTACATCAATCATTGTAATTGGCACAATATTACTTGCACATGGATGTCCCAAATAGGGAATACCTAGTACTAATGAGAGGCCTTCCAATGTCCAAATTAGGGGTGCATCATAATTTGAATTCCATATGTTTTTCTCCCCATTTATTGTATTTCATCAGCTGTATGATGAAATATGATCAGGCTGGTTGAAAGGAGAATATATACCACTTAGGTGCTAATATTAAGCCTAAAATCTTCCTGATTATGGGAGTAGTAGTGCCTCCAATTGGGCTAAAATAATTGTAATTTAGTTAATTCATGGGCCATAACTTGGGGATATTTTAATAACCACTGCCATAATCTATAGCAGATTGGCATGGTTTTAATAAACTTATCTAATAAATTAGTATAGCCATGAGATGCCCTAGAGGTATAAAATATCAGCTCCTGGCCCTAAAATAAAATCATCATCTTTCCATTTAATTATATTTTTGTCTTATATCATCTTATATTAATTTGATCTTCATATTAAGAAGTGTAGAAAAGCTTTTAGGGAGCTTTGTCATAATTACCTGTGTCTAAGGGAGTTCCTGATTAGAGAAGGAAAAATTACCCAAGTAGTGACCACAAGAGTCCAGTATTGTTGTTTATCTTTGTAAGCTTCCAAACAGTTAGGAAATACCATAAGACACATAGCATAATCAAGAATAAATTGGCCAAAATTCGTCCCAACCATTGAAACAGTAATATACTTAATAAGTGAGCTAATCCTTAAAATCTCACACTGTCTTTTAAGTAACAGCATTCAACTGGCAGTAGTCCATTATCACCCAATGTCCCCCATTCTTGTTCCATATAAGCAACAATGGTGGTGCCCATTGACTTTTTGAGGACTTGAGTAATCTGGAGTCCATTGTTTCTTCATCTCCTTTACCACCTGAGCTTCTTCAACCTTGGATTTCTATAATGGTCAAACATATATTTGGTGGGAGTCACCTGTATGCACTCTACGCTGCACACCTTTTATCATCCAAAGTCATCCAAAATTTCTGAAAAATATGTCAGCATACTCTTCAATTAAATCATCCACTTGAAAGTGCTGCTCAGAGGTGAGAGTGTCACCTATCTTAAACTAGCTGACCTGGTGAACTTCATACCAACTCAGAATCAATAAATGTTGTGTTAACTTATTAGCTGAATCAAATTCAGTTTTTTACTAAGATAAAATGAGTACTCAAAATGAATTAAGTTCAATAAATGTACAAAAATCAAATGAAATGTATTTTAATTACATTGAAATGAATGTAATTCACGTGCAGCAAGGCATTTGCTTTATTGATGAGAATCAAAATGATTCGCGTAGCATTGTTGCACTATTTTCTGTTAAACTATTTGCTGGATGGGTTGCACTCAGGTCGATTCCCTTCATTGAAGCACCTTGTGATATATGACATTTTTTGTTTTGTTGTCAGGTGTGAGAACGAACAAAGCGGATGGTTTGACAACAAGTGAACATGCTACGTACAATTGACCGTAAGAGAAACATTTATTTTCTAGATTCAGGCCACAAACACTCAAGGATTGGCCTTGTGATTTGTTGATCGTCATGGCAAATGCAAGACAAATCGGAAATTGTATTCGTTTAAAATTGAATGGCATATTGGTTGGGATCATCGGAATTCTCAGAATGAGAACTTCCTCACCTTTGAACTTTCCTTTGAGTATTGTCGCGTGAATCACATTGCCCATGAGTTTTCTCACCACCAAACGCGTTCCGTTACATAGTTTTGGTTGGTTCAGATTTCGAAGCATGATGACTACCGAGCCAACCTTCAGTTGTAAATTGTGCAGTGGCAAGCCAGGCAGATCCAATGAGTTTAAAAATTCAGTTGGATAGTTGGTTGCTTCATCTTTGTTTGTTACAGTGTCGATAGATTTTAAGGAATGCAGTGGACCAACAATTTGATTTTAAATTGTGAAGTTTAAGTGATCCACATCTTTGTTCTTTTTCATGAGAATTGCTCGTTCACTCAACCAATTGTGATTTTTGTGGTTAGCAATGATGTTCGGGAACACTTTGTTGATGAGCTCGTCCTTCGTTGAGATGAAATTGCAAAAATTTGGTGGCAACAAAATCAATCCATTCGATTCGTCAATAGGAAAATGGCCATTACTGATAGTCAGCAATTTCTTGGAGAAATCTTTGGCAGATAAATTGTTTAGCAATGCAATTTGCATGTTTGTCGTCAGCTAAAGTTTCTTCATATAGCGCCACAGAGTCAATGATTTGAGGCAAGCATTTATTTCATCGGCAGCGGTAGATCTTGGAATGACTGGTAGTGTTTGGCGGAAATCACCAGACAGTAGAATCATTGCGCCTCCAAAACATCTTGAGTCATTGCGCAGATCTTTCATAATTCAATTGAGTGCTTCCAATGTGCGTTTGTGCGCCATTGTGCATTCATCCCATATGATGATTTTACTTGCTACCAAAACTTTGGCTATTGCTGAGTGTTTCACAATGTTGCATATCAGTTTTTCAGTCGTTTGAAGGTTTAATGGCAGTTTCAATGCTGAATGAGCCATTAGGCATCCTTCTAGCAACATGGCCGCTATCCCAGAAGCAACTGCTACAGCAATTTCAGATCTCGCACAAACAGTGGCCAAAATCAATGACATGAGAAATGTCTTCCCAGTTCCACTGGGCGCATTGAGGAAAAATAAGCCACCATTTCCATCATCAATTGCCTTCATTAACATATCGTACACTTCCTTCTGTTGGGGGTTCAACAGTGGTACATTTGTTCAAACTAATTCATTCAATGCATCTCAATCGTATTCACATTCACGTTCCAATTCTCAATTGAAAGCATCATTCATACCATGATTTGGCATTGGTATTTCTAACTTTACTAACAAACTGCCACACATGAGGTAACACAAGTCTTTGATCAAAATCAAAACCTGGTTATGTATCTCCTCATTCACCTCGAGATCAGGATTCCCTGAACTGACACGAATTTGATGTAGAATATCTTCTGACATGTCATCCTTGTACTTGTTCCACAGTTCATGTGGATATGATGGGAAGCATGTCAAAATAATGATAGCAAATAATATACATATATGACTTGGAGATGCAGAAACAATTGCTTCAGTGATTGTCATGTCCCAATAAGTATTATTTTCAAGCAAATTGAGTTGTTGATATGCAGCACAAAATGTTGGGCATACTACACCATTGACAGTTTGAAGTGATTCAAATGATGTCAGCCTACAAACATTTACCAGCAACAACTGCAAGTAGAAGCATTTATCATTCTTCAGATGAACTGTGTAAATGTGACCAATAGCATCAGTAGAATGCACATCTGGATGATCAGGAACTGCATCACCTTGCTTCCAATGTTGAAATTTCTTTGATGAAGCATTCCAAGTGTAATAATATAGTATATCAGAGTAGAGCAACATTCGTGAAAACAGATTGCTTTGGTAAATTGAAAAAATAAGTTGTCAATATAGTTGTTGGAGGTGTTTCAGCATGTTGAGTAATATTTGATGCATTGAAATAAACTCATTGACCATTCTCCAGATGCACCACCAAATGTACAACAGTGGGATGATATTCATTAATGGGGAATGAGAATATATGCCAAATCACCTCTTGCAGCTCATATATTGACCAACTTGATAGTGCATGATTTCATCATTGGTATTTGGAGTTTGAATACCAAAAACTTCCATATTGCTGCCTTTTGTAATATATTTGCAGATGTATTTGATGGAATTCACTGAATTGCAATACTCCATATTATAATACACCTTGAATATTTTGGAAAGAAGTGACAAATATAGAACAATCCAAGTGTTGTCAACTATGAAATTATTTCCTTTTGCTTTCTTTGTGATAGTTTTACTGTTATCATTAGGTGATTGACACCAATACAGTGGATAATCATTGTTGCCAGTGATATTCTCCACCATCAAATTTTATGGATAATGCTTGAAACACTTGCCATCGACCATGCATGGTGATTGGGGGTTGATGGTGCCACGTGGTCCATGAATCATGTTCATAATTATATCATGCAGGTCTGGATCAGTTTTGGGATCTGGAATCTCAGCACATATGATATTATCTATTTGGTCTGGTTAAATTCTTTTGACTAACCAAATAAGAATGTGTGAATGTGGCAAGCCTCATTTTTGCTATTCAATCAAATACATTCAGCATCAAGCATCCCCAAAGATGTGATGCTTAACAATATAGTTCATCAGCAACCAGATTTTTTGTTTGAAGACATGTGTGGTGATATCATACTGATCACTTGATATTTGTCTGGGGGAGCAGCAGTTGAATAATTTCTATCTATTTTGGATTGCATGTAAAGGTGATAAATAGATCTGGATGACTGTAATGACAAATATATATCATTGCATCTTGCGCATATTCACGTATATGATGTGGGCTGCTAATGTATGTCACTGGTAGAATAGTCAATCAACTAATATTAGCTGCATCTCCTTCAGTGCTGATTGCATTGTGTAAATGAATATACTCCTACAAACACAGTTTGGCTTGGTTCAACTGAATGAAAGTGAGGTGCTCTGTTTCATTTTGATATACATGTTGATACAATATTGCTGAAGCAATTGACAAAATCACAGCAAATAGTTGTCAGCATTTTGATAAATCATCAAATGATATGTGTAATAATTCATTGAGCTAACCTTCTTGGTAGTTTCCTCACCTGAAATGAAATCAGTGAAATTAGTGTCATGTTGAAATAAAAATTATGATATTGATACTCACCGCTCAATGGATTTATTATTTTGATATTGAAGTGATAGCCATTGTCTCCTTGCCAAAACATCAGCGGGTATTGCAATACATCATATGAATGGTGTGTTTTGTATATTTGTTGCAGTTGTCCAGTGTCATGATGTGTAAGCATAATATCATGCATTTCCAAGTTTTTACCAACAATCACAATTGCGACTTCATTTATTGTTGGAGCATTGAATTGGCATTTGTGTGCTCCAGCTGGTCATTTATCCACTCTAATCACAACTTTGTAGTCATCACTTGGCATGCAATCCAACGCAGTTTTAAACAACTGAACCAATGCATGATGTTCATGAAGTAGTTGCTGCAGATCTTGAAGAATTGCTCTTTTCATTGCTGTATTGATTATTTGACACTGATCAAGTTGTTCCTCCATATTGCTCATGAAGTAAATTTGGATGATTTATGCTCTGCATCTTCAAGTGGTTGCAATAATCCAGTTTGATGGTGAATTTGGCATTGGATCTGTAAAGTTGAAGGCAAAGTCAGAATTACTGATTTATGAACACCAAAAGAAAATTAACGTTTACTCTCTCGAGCAGAAATTACCTTGAATGTTAGATTGAATCTGCATTGTTCGATAATGTCTGCTTCAAATGAAGTCATTTGGAAACATCCGTTGTATCTTTGAGTGTTCAATAGAAAATGTCGTGATTCTGATGTTTCACCATGAAGCAATGAATGCAATGGCTCAGGTGGTGGAGACAATAATGGCGATTTCACCTTGCCACTGAGACAGCACAATCCAGGCATTTCTCCAGCGAACTTCAATGCACCGCAATGGTCGCACACAACCTCCATTGGGCCAATTCGAACGAAAGGATGCGAGCTGTAGTCAATTGTGCAATCATATTGAAACGCTACTCAATTCAAATCAACACTTGAAGCATTTCTTCTTGCACATCAAAGATTATCACGTTGTTGATCTGTGTGATAAGCTCAACAATTTCTTATTGCCAACCTTGCCGTTTGACGTACTGCCTCTCTTTGTTCTTGTGTTTGTGAAGCATGAAGTCGGGCCATACTAACGCGGCGCCCTTCTCATGCTATTTCTTGTTCATCTGCAGTGGATTGATTCACAATATTCCGAAGTCTAATTGCATTACGGCTTCGTTGTGAAAGATTAGATCTTCTGGCTCGCGGCATTGTAAATAACACTGGAAAATTAATCACACAATTCAAAATTACATAATGAAGCAATTATCAATGTGCGCACAATCACAAATGTGATAACCTCACAAAGTGAACATCTTCGAAGGCAACTTACTGTTTGAAAATCACGATCGAAAATAGAATTCTACAGAATTCCGAACAAATCCACCTGGAAAATTAAACGCAGTCCAAAATTACTGATTGTATTGATTGTTGATGCATGCACAATGACAAACAACATAACCTTTCACAATGTGCACTTCATCAAACTGAACTCATCTCTTTGAAATCACTTTTCGCTGATGAATTTCAGAAAAAATCATTTGAAGAGAATTAATTGAATTGAATTCAAATGTAATAATGGTCGAAAACTGAATGAAAATTGGTCTGCACAGCTAGCTCAAGGGTATGCAATGAAAGGACCGCGCAACTGAATCAGCTGTCAACCAGCATACAACGCCATGTTCATTTTGTTCCTTTTTTTGTTTCTGTCATGTATCAGAGATGGCGTTGTATACGGATTTTAATTTTTTGTGATTTTCTTACTTTTCCAATGCACGAGGAAACTTCTCGAGGCTGAGACGAATGAAAAAAATTCATCGAAATCATTCAATCCGTTCTAAAGATATCATCAAAAAAGCCGTTCCATACAAAATGTATGAGAAAATAAATTTTCTCATAAATTTTTATTTTGTGAATTTTTCCCATGTTTTAATAGTTATTCTGCTATTCGGGGCAGAGACAAATCCAACAAATCAAATATCATAAAAACTGGTCCAGCCGTTCTTGAGTTATAAATGGTGTAACTAACCCGACTTTGTTTTATATATATAGATTCTATGTGGGTGTTGGTAGTGTCTTTGTCAGTCCTCAAATTAGGGAAATTTCTGCACCTCAAAAAATTCAATTTAACTAGTAGTAGTGTACAAACATAAGCAACAGGTTTCAGGATATTTGCATAAGTTAACAGTGAAATTAGCCATCAGAATTGTTAGGGGCCCCCGGTAATCATGATCAAGCAATATGAGGCATGTAAGAAGCTCTCAAAGGGACAAATTAGAGTCACTAAGAATTTCCAGCATGTGATCTGTGGAATAGTAACTTGGATCCTCATGTCCACCAGTACTTGAGATTTTGAAGGTATAACTACTTGGTTTCTGGAGTATATAAGCATATCTTCATAAGCCTCAGCACTGGAAGGAGACAATTTGGCTATGGCCTGACTACGTGATACTCTGCCACTCAATGAAGTTTGAATGTTCCACTAAACAGCTCCTATGTTTTCTTTTTCCTTTCTTTTCATGGGCTTGTTGCAATTTTTGACCAAGAAATTGATCCTATTCATATTTAATTGTTCAAAATTTTATACTTTCTATATACTAAAATTTTATCCTGTGATTATATGAGGGTGTACATATCTCTGGCCTTTATGCTGGTATTAAATTATGGAAAAAGGTACTATATATATCTTGCCCCACCTCCTGGATCTTTGGCATATCAATTCCCATTGATCCATTGCCATATATCCCACTGACATTACTTGATCTGAAAGCTACAAACGTTTTCAACTTAATTAATATCTGGACTTTTCTGGCGATCTAATCTTTATCTGTATGCCAGTCATATATCCAGTTCCCAAAAACCAGCTCAATTTTTATCAGTCAAATTTACTGAAATGATTATGCCAGAATTGTCCCAATTACCCCTGTCAATTGAAACTCTGAAATTACTCCACCATCAAAAAAATGATTGCTAAGATGCTACCAAGGGCTAAAAAAAAGATGCTACCAAGGGTGAACAGAATAGCACAAGATTTTCCCAACCTTGGAAAGTCAAACGTCAGGTTTCAAAGAGATTTATTATTCAGGCTATTAGTGGACCATAAAAAACACTAGAAGTTTTGTAATCTGCAAGGAAAGCTAACTGACTAAAGACCAGGGTATAAATTGATTAGCTTTACATTAGAACATGGGATGAAGAGCGCAAAACGTAATTTTTGTTATCAAATTCTTATGAGAAACTCTGGTTTTTCTTTATACCAGATTCACCACTAAAGGAAGTGCATAGCTATACTACAGCTGGTCAAAGAATATGTTTACAAAAGGCTTAGTTAACTATTATATTTTCACATTTTTATTGCAATAAAATGTCCTCAAACATATATACCTGTTCAAATGCAATGTTTCATGTGGCATTTCCGCCTAGTTGTAAGTTAAAATTGCACTATTTTGTACTCACTTTAAAGGGGAACTTTCCAAACCCTGAACTCTATTAAAATTACAACTATGCTCTTATTCTGATTTAATGAACCCAACTTTCCTAAGGAAGGGGAAGAATATTCCAACGCTGGCCTTTATCAGGAAATTCACTTTACAACTCCTAGCCCAAACTAATGATAGGAAATAAAGGAGCAGAATTCTAATCTTGTTTAGTGAAACCAAAACTTAAACAAGCGGAGCAACAATTTCAGATGCAACAACACCATTTTTCAAGTTTAGTGAAGAAAATCCACCAGAAAGCTGAGAAGGCCACTTGCAAGTGTAAACATGGCTATGACCAGGATCAATCCTTGGGCTATGACCAAGGAGATAGCACAAACACTGTCTCAACCTACCTTATGAGTATCTTATCTTACTCTGGCCAGAAGCTCTACCTAGAGCTGCTCCAGCATCTAGTACAAATCTTTTCGCCGCCACAGAGGCTCCTGTCAATCCCTCTCCTTCTGCTGCTTATATTGGATGTTATGAGGATTTAATCCAGGTTATCCCAATTAAATTGCCTAAGTTTGACAAAAAAAGAATATTTACGCTGTCATACAACTATTCTAATCAAAACGGTGAACTTAAATGAATTGGTCAAACTGTCCATAGTAAAGAACTTGTTGGATCCTTCCAGTCAAAATTTTGTAGTGCTGATGTTTTATAAAACTGACATGTCTTACAATAATGCTAATCAAGTATTTTTAACGATTTTGGTAGTCTGAACTAATGATATAACTGAAAAAATTTCTCTATCATCTTAAACCATTCAAAGAAGATTTAACCTTCATTAGTTTCTTTAACAGTTTAGCTCAGGTATTGCTTGGGGCCAAGGTTCTGGGTCATTATGAAGTTTAGATAGCTTTCCTCCATGCCTGCAAACCTTACAAGGTCTTAAATTGGAATATGTTACCTATTTTACATTCTGAAATCACCAATAACTAGGAGGGAATTATCTCTACCATTGCACCTCTACTTTTGATGTGCTGAACACAGGATATGTTAAATATCTCAAAGCGTGCAGTTTAATAATTATTTCTAAAAATATTTAAGTGGCCAAACTACATCCTTACAACCTTACCCAAGGACCAGGAATACATTGCTTATCATTGACTATGAATGCTTATGTGGTAAAAACCTAGGCGAAGTAGATAAGAAGGTCCTACTTCCACCAAAAATTAAAAAAATCATTTAAAGAATGTGACAATAAATAACGCTATTTGCCGGTAGGGCCTCCAATATGAGCATAGAAAAAACTTGTTACTCCTCCACGGCTGAAGGTGACTAGTAACTTATTCTCTTACCTGAGCCCAGTAGATGCTCTTACCATTTAGTCCTTTACTGACTCAGATAGCTAAGCTAAGTGTACTTACGATGATAACTGCATAACATTGAAGTCTAAGTGATTGTGGACAGAGGGGCATTCATCACATAATTTCTTTAATGCTCATGAAGAAACTTGGTATTCCAACCAATATTTATCATTGAAAAAATATTAAACGTTTCTCTTGCCTCCACCACCTCATTAGGAGCATATAATTCCTTACTGTTGCATTTTGGTACTATGGTGGTGTCCAAGCCGGCCATTATTTTACCTCATTATAGCTATGAGCTACTTATTGGTACCTCTTTTATGAGAAAATATGGTCTTTAACTCAACTTTAATAGCGATATTGTAGATATATTAGAATTACAATCTCCGCTTTATTATACTAAAAAGAAATCCTTGGACAATGAACATGGCCTCTTAAACTTAATTACCAAGATTTCTGCTGACCCAACCAATATTAATTTAGAAGACACCTACTGAGACCACGACGCATAGTTGATACAATAGCGTTGATTCTGATGACCACTTTTAGGGCAACTTCATAAGTTTTACCTCTAGATTGCACCATATTCTTGTTAATGATGTTATACCATGCAATTGCAGCTTCCAGGGCCAAAGGTAGTTGAATCCTCATCATAACTTAAACCCCAGTGTAACGGATCAGGTGGTGCCCAATCCATACATTGCTATGGATCAGTTAGTACTAGATCCAAATATGGAATTCATAAGAAGAAACCTGAGTGAGAGGGAATCAGAGCAAGGGAAATTTGACTGTCCAAAAGCCAAAATGCATCCAAGTCAATATGATGTCAGACTTACAAGCAGTATGGACAATGATTCAATGGGGAATGGAATCTTTGCCTGAGATGTGCTGGACGGTTCAGAAGAGCCTGGCAAAGGAGAAAGCTTATTTTATAATTGCAAAGCACTATTTATTTGGAGATAGGCTGACCTGAATAGCCAGTTGAGTCTCTACAAAATCCTTAAAAATCAAATAAAGATTTGTTTGCATAAAGCAAAAAGAGTATTTTATTTAAAATAGAATAATCAGGTTGAAAGCCATGGGCTTCACTAGTGAGCATGATGTGGTGTTGGCGTGGATCTCAGTACTCTCCTACAGTGTGTGGACAGTGATCTGAGGGCATGTGGCAATGGCGAAACTCAGCAGATGGGTTCAGGGATTGGCTATGGCAGGCTGGTCCCTAGTAGAGTCAGCTATGAGGCTCTTATTTCCCAATTTCCTTATGGAATATTGGCATGAACCCATTTGTTACACCCAGACATCAAACACCCTAATTTTGGTCACTGCTTCTAGTAAGGGAACTAATTTACATTCAATTTTTTAAGGCCACTGATGCAATTAAATTTGTCCAATCATATTTTAAAGTCCAGCGAGATCCTGATCCACTCTAGGAAAAACTGCACTATTGAACTGGGACACAAAGCCCTCGTCAGAACAGATATAGCTTTACAAGTCCCAAATGGTTTGTATGGTAAACTCCATCTAACAATCCGCTGATACAAAACGGAGCCCATTGCCACCTCTAGTGCTGGTTATCCTAGCATTGGAGCTATTAGGATGTCCTTGGAGAGCACTTACTCATACCTGGTGCACATCAAAAGACATCAAACAATTGCTTATGTTTATGTGTTGCTTGGCCTATTAACCTAATTGATTTAGGAGGTATCTGACCCTCACTCATTTTTGTGCTCAAATACTTGTTCAAGTGAGGTAAAATGTTGCAAATTGGTTTGAACAACCATTTGACCCTATTCTATATTTTGATACCTTATATTTTATACTCTCTAATTTTATATAGATTTTTATTTTATAAATAGGTGAAGGTTATTATTCCTCAAGCCTTGACGCTGTTATTGATCTATGGAACTAAGTTACTATAGATATCTTACCCTGACACCTGTATCTTAGACAGATAATTTCTCATTGATACATTGTCAGATATCATATCAGCATTACTCAATCCAAAAGCCAAAATTTATTATTTAATTTACTTAATGCCCTGACTTTTCCAGAGGATTGATCCTCATCTGTTCACCAGTTAAATAACCAATTCCAAAAACCAGTTCCATCTTGTTAGTCAAATCTACTGAAATGACTGCCACAATTGTCCCAATTACCTTTGTCAATTAAAACAATAAAATTGCTAACAACGTTGAACAGGATGATTTCCAGGATGCTACCAAGGTTTATTAGAATACCACAAGATGTGTTCAACCTTTAATAGTTGAACGTCGATTTCAAAGTGCTTATTACACAGACTATTAGTGGACCAGAAAAGGGAAACTCTAGAAGATTTATGTTCTGAATGTCAAGGTAACTTATCAGAGATCAGGTTTTATATTAATTGCCCTACATTGGAAAAGGGACAAAGAGCGCAAAACATAATTCTTAGTATTATTTTTATTTGAGAAACGCTGATTATGCTTTACACCAGATTCACCACTGCTGGAATTACATAATGATACTACAGAGGATTAAAGGAAACATAAAGGCTTAGTTCTCTATTCAACTTTCACATTATTATTGTGGTAAACTGTCCTAATATGGTTATACCTGTTCAAGTGCAATTTTACCTTGCCAACTTCTCCTAATTGCAAGTTCAAACTGCAACAGGGGATATCTAACAACTAGTAGGAAGAGATATTTTTGGATAATAATATAAGTACATATAAATAAATTTTATGTTAGATTTAGTAAATGATTGTATGCCTATGAAAAAGTCATAGCCATCATTCTCTAGCACAATCTTTGAGGCCAGCGCTCAGGGATCCAAACTGAAGCGGCAAAGAGGATTAGGCCCCAGAGTTTGGGTAAAATGAGGTCCTGAGGTCACAAATCTAAGTTGTGGTTTTAACAATTTGACCTTTATTCATCTCAACACTTGAGAGGAAATGATGCTAACCTGCAGTATGATTTTGACTATGTCCCAGAAAATTTTATATTATGGATGATTACCTCAACATATGTAGCCTCAGTGCCAAAATGGTATATCAAGTAAATAAAATTCATGGCATAAGTGGTCCAGAAAGTGAAGAGCAAAAAGGAAGTTATCCCTTTATTAAAAATTGATGATTCCAGTACATCCATTTCATCATGCTTAGATAGGGTGCAACATTCAGAGTGGTAGGGAAAAATAGATGTGGAATGAGGTGCAGATTCGTCAGCAGGGGGGTCTCATGTCTTAAGCTAACTCTGCTTTTCCTGTCTTATAGGTTTTTCAACAGGAATCAATCTGATGCTCAAAGAATTTGAAATAAGGGCAAGAGTGCATTGAAGTTAGATCTCTGGAATCTTTCTACTGCATGAATGATAGACTAGGTCCCTTTTTTGATGTTTGGTGCACTTTCAGTTCAGGCAACTCCATTATAGATTCCTTAATATCAAGGATTGATTTGTACATCTTCTTTGCATTCTGAAAGTTTAGTATGATAATCATATTGATTTAAAAATGTGTATAGGACAGAGGCAATGGCATCACTCAAATTAACTTGATTGCAGTCAGCGAGGGCCTGAGCTTCATCATAAAACTTCTCAGCAAACTTGATTTTTCTATACTTCTAGGGCAGATCCGCATGAAGACCTGTTTTTAGTTAAAAAAAGATATATTACTTTAAAATTTTGATAAAGCGTTCTTTAACTCAGCCTAAGAAAGACACTATTTGAAATAAAGCATCATGCTATCTCAGGCCTTACTATCAATACAGGTTTATATGTATTGTCACTTTGGCAATCCATATCCATTTCCATCACTTCATACAAATAGATATAATATGGATGATTTGGTACCAGTCATATTCTTCTCTTTAAAGGTGGGTTTGATAAATCCAACCTGTTCAGAGATCACATATATAGCTGGAGAAGGAGGCTGTTCAGATACAGTTGGCTCAGTGACTCCTAGATAAGTATGTGGGAAAGCCTTATTAACTTGATGTTAGAACTCATCCATATTATCCTGGAGAGTACTGTAGCATTCATTGAAATGAGTGAGTGAGACTTTAGTTTCTATGAGAAGCTGGAGGTTTTAATCACAGAAGATTAAATTTTCTAATTTAAATGACATGGTATCTTGTTTAGCCTCAATAATTTGAATATTAGAGCTCATTTACTCAAGTTTATCATTCACTTGGGTAATATTGGTTTGCTCTAGAATGTTTTGGGCTTCCATTTTTAATCTCTATGGTGCTATGCCAAAAAAGCCTGACAGTCAAAACTTTAAGCCGTATAAGATGCATGACAGGTATAAAGTTTCTTTTAGTGAGTGCTAAATTACCGCTTACATCTCATCAACTAAAGTATACGTCCTATTGTAAGTATAGAGAAATGGCTTAGTAAAATCAAGTACAAAAATAGATGTAAAATTAATGATGTAGTGTTATAATAGTATATAAAAGGGGGTTTTATATGACTTATTTTACAATATAAAGCTCCAAAAGTAAATGGATTAATGAAAGTTAAAAAGGTGAAATTCTGGAAGGGGGCTCTTGGTCAGACGATACATTCTGGATGGTATAAGATTTTGTAGAATTTTTTTGATAGGATAAAACGATATGTTGGATGTACCAAGTTGGATAAGACTTAAATATCACTTAGATTGATAGTTGAGCATATTCTTAATTTTTACCCTTTTGCAGGTTTGTCTTAATTTACTGCCTGTGAGCCCCCTGAGTAATGATTGCCTGACATTCCTATGATCCTTCAGTTTAATTAAGAAGGATTTCATCCCAAGATATCAGGCTCATTTTGGTCAGATAGAATTTTCTTAAGGTCAATTTGAACCGTGCAAACTATCAATTTTCTGGTTAATTAAATTAAATAACTCAATAAAAATCTTCTTGAGTCCAGGCATTGTTTCAGTTTTGGGTGTTGAGTGTTCAATATTCTTCACATCATTTCTGATATCCTGATATTTGACAAGGTGATCAGCAAAAATGTTTTGGTGTAGGGAAGTTATTTTACTATGCAATGAGATCAGTGTTAGATCCTCGTTAAGAAAGTCTCCTTTAGTACATATTATGCTTCTCAAGCCACCTTTAGCAGTTGTTGCTCAAGGGTATTAATTCAAGCTTCATGGTTTACACCAAAAGAAAGACCATTATGCGAGGAGGACCTGAGGGGTCTGTAAGGACCTTCAGGCCCTGGGGCCCTTGCCCCCTTTAAGGCTAATATGGCCAGTAGAGCTTGGAGATACTCTTTGGATAATAACTTCCTCAACAAGTCGCATGATAATCCTCTCACTCAATTTCTGAATCCAAGTAGCTAATGCAGCAATTCAAGAATCATTAGTTTATCTCTTTATATCTTCAGCCAATAAGTGTAGTCAAAGTACGCTCCACTTGCTAGTCCAAGTCAGCAGTGGCATGGGCCATTCACTGAGTAAGTCCGCCATGTAGGTACTGTACAGCTTTGTTGTCAATTTGAGCTAGGTGGCGTTGAATCACATTAATTTCACTCAAGGTATAAAAAATGGCTTTGTGATTATCCTGACCAAAATTGGAAGCTGCTTCATACAATTCAAGAAGTTGTGTATGAGGTTTTTGTGAGAGTCCAAATAGTCGCTATATCCATGTTATGTAACCCTTATTGTTGCTTAAGATGATGAATGGTGGGGTAAACAAATAGTTGGAGATAAGATTAAGTTCAAGCCACTTCTAATTAACTAGAGATATTGGTCAGAAACATAGATGCATCAGATCATGAGCAACCCAATAAGATAAATTATGATTGGTTATCCATAGAGGTGATGGTTCTAATCAGTAAAGCTTCTATAGTTTCAGCTAATTTAGCAGCCTTGATTTGATAAAATATATTCTTCAGGAGCAGAAGTAGTTATGGTCATTGTTGCTCATAACTCAAGCTCTTAGTGCTCGTAAATGGCATATCATAGTTATCAGAAATGGCCCATCTGGTCAAGCTCATATTTTCCTCCATATTG
Organism: Massospora cicadina; assembly: GCA_022478985.1. Taxonomy (NCBI): domain Eukaryota; kingdom Fungi; phylum Entomophthoromycota; class Entomophthoromycetes; order Entomophthorales; family Entomophthoraceae; genus Massospora; species Massospora cicadina. Next base: position 94,248 of record JAKSZP010013342.1, on the reverse strand, counting down.
GTAGGGCTAATATTGCATATATTTTCCATGTGAAGGTATGACTTCACCATGTAGCCTTAGCAAAGGCCTGGCAGAAGCACCAGTATAGAGTTTAATAATTCAAAGGCTGTGTCCTTCAAAGGCTATACAGTTATTAGTCATAATAGCTCCAGTGGAAACTCTTAGTGGACATCAGATCTTTAAAAAAATCTCTTGTCAGAATAGTTGCCTTTCCAAGTTTATCTCCTCTAGAATTCAGGCAATATCTCTAGTCAAATCTATGCAGTCTCTAGTCAAATTTTAGGCAAATTTTGTTTATACAAACAAGTATATCTTTATTGATTAAAATATGGGGATAATTATAACTTTTGGAAGAATTCCAGGATCATGTTTATGCTTTGGTATAAGTTTGGGATTGTGTATGGTATGGCAATTACAAATGGCACGATCTTTCGTTATCAATGCACTAGAATTAGGGACTTCTCTTTAACCGCTCAAAGTCACTTTTGAGCGATTTTAAATTTAAGTTAATTTATTCACAGCCATCTGCCCAAACCTATTCTTTGATGTCCTTGGCTCTGCCGCCTGCCACCCCAGTGTGGGGCAGCATTGCACCCCCACCTAGCGTTTTCCGCCCTGCAGGCAAGCGCGTTCATACAGGTTCAAACAGCCCGCCCACTGCTTCCAACAGTTTTGTCCCCCCACGAGACCTAGCACTCCACCTGGCGCGCATCCACCCTTCTCGCCCCCATCCTCTCGCCCTCCCTCGCTCTGCTATTCGCTATTGCCTCAGAGTGGACTATGGACGTTTGTTCCCATATGCCGATAAGGCAATTATTGACCTAGCCACTACAGCCTTTGCGCCAGCTGGCTTTATAGACTTCCGCCCTTTTAAGGGCTACTTTGACGTTGGGTTCCAATCTGAGGAGGATGCTGAAGCGGCAGCACAAACTCCTCTAATTTATAAAAAAAACCCCATTCCCACAACCCGTACTCGCCTCCCTTCAGACACCACGCTAGTGGTATCCTTTGCAAATCTCCCATCCCACCTTCCACCCCAGGTTTTGTATGACCAGTTGGTCGCGGGGCTCATGGCTTATGGCACTCAGCCCAACCTCATCTTTGCCATTCCTTCTGGTGCAGAACGCCTTGCTGCTCCTCGTGCAACAGCCACCATCATACCACACCACCCTACCATAGCCCAACAAATCCCACCCCGCGCTAGTGTGGCTGCAGCACCTGATCATTTCTTTTGGGCTCGGGTCAATAATGGTAGGCAGATTTGTTCCCTCTGCTTTGGCCTCGACCATGCAAAAAGAGCGTGCCCTAAGGCCAAATCTGCTGATGCAGCTTCTGAGCCCCCTCTGGAGGTTCAGTATGGGGCGCTTTGCTGCCCCCTCCCACCCTCAATCTCGTTCAGTGGGCCCACATGGAAAATCAGCCCCACCCAAAACCTCCATCCTCACTCTCCCACCTAAATCTACGCCAGCCAATCAGAGCAATGCTTGGACCAACATTTGTACCCAAGCAGCTGCCCATTCGCCCAATCCTACCCACTCAAATTTAAATGCCACTATTCCAGTGAACCAAAATCCATGGGATCTATTGGCTGAAACTGACGAATCAGGTAATATCCTTATTAGTAAGCATACAGGTCAACCTCTCTGCCATGGCGATTATGGTCAGGCAGAATTTTTCCTTCCCGACTTTGATGAAACCCCTACCCCTCGCCATTTTGCTCCTCTACCCAATACAACCCCTTCCAAAGTGACCACCAGCTCGCCTTAGCTGCGGTGGCCTCTCCTCATTGCCCAAAACTACGCACCGCGGTGGCCCAGTCAGTGGCTCAGCTCCAGCATGGCCTGCCCGCCATCTTCTTCCCCCCTGACTTCCCTGAATCTCCCTGCAGTGACATCTCAAAATTATTTGATGATGCTGAAATTGCTGTTATGAATGTCGCAACACTTGCTTCATTCAACCCCTCAGCCAAAATCACCCGCCACAGTATCTCCCTTTTCACCCAACTTCCTGAAGCCCGCAAAGAAGCTGAAGTTCTCCTCGCAGCTTTTGTTGAGACACTTTCCCGTCATTATCTTGATGCAGAAGTGGAAAACTCCTACTACGCTGACCTCAGCCCCCACTATGCAGATGCCCCAACGCCCTGGCTCTCTGCTCTGATCTGGTACTGCAACCAACACCCCTTGATTGAGGCGGGTCTTTCTGAAAACCAACCCCCCGACCCCTCCTCACCCTCTGCCATGGTGGATTAAGCAGTTTCTGCTTTCCACCTGGTTAGTAGTTTGTTTTGCCATTTTGAGTGTTGTGATCGGTACTGTCCATCCCCTGGTCGGCGTACCTCAAATAAATTGAATGCACTAGAATTAGGATTTTTAAAATATCAAGATATTTCCAGATAATCTGGAGGATTCAAGATGGAATTATGGATACTAATTTCTTGATTAAGAGTTCATTGTTCATAGCAGGTTATGTAGCTTCCACGGAAGTGGGACCCCATTGAGCTAGTTGCAAATTATCTCACATTTAAACTTTTTTGAACTAGTGCAGCCCTATCATTGCTGACATTATTGTAGCATGCAAGTAGCTCCTTGTTGCCCCCAGTGGCAGATTCAGCTGTGAGGATTTCCCAAGCATCAATTATAAATCAAGAAATGTTTAATTTCCTTAACCTGGAGGCATTTACAAAAATCTATGGATTTTATTTCTAAACTGACCCATCTTATTCAAAGGATGGTGGCGTTCCTCTGTCATCATGTTTTCAGATATATTATGTTATTGATTGAAGATCAAGAGAACAGCTTTAAGTCATTGTTCTTAATTACCAGTAACTTTATTATCTTTCACTATTTGTACTTAGAAACTCAAAAATCATTTTCTGGTTATAAATTATTGTTGGAGTGAACGGCTCCATCCAAAACTGCATTGAGACCATCAAGGCAGCCTCAAATAAACCTCTTTATCTTATATATATTTAGACTAGGCAAATGTGCCCTAATAAATTTATTTAAAGATCTGAACAAAGTTTCTATCCATTTTGTCAGTTAAATGACTAATAGATTTGGTGTTCATCTGCCAGTCCTCTTGGCCAACCGCTTTAGCTTCTGTGTGATGAGCTACCTATATCTTGATATAGTCTTTGACTTGGATACATTGGTGCATTATGTCTGCTACTCATTGAAGAAATATTCCCCAGCTATTTATTCTCTCACTAATGATACATAACAGGTCAGAATATAGCTGGCCAACTAATCCTTCCATAAATTGATGGGCGTCATAAGTTTGTTGCTAAATTTACAGAACAACGGCGTGGTGTTCACAAAAGATGGCATCTAACCGTCCTAGCTAAAAAGAGTCAGAAATTTTTGGTGTTAAAGTTTTGGCACTTCAGATGGTATGGCACTCTTCTGGGATAAAGTTGGAGTTACAACGCCTATTGTATGAAGACAATAGACAAGAAGGCGATAGTGATTAAGATATAAAATCCTTATTGATAACATACCAAGGCTGGAATTGTGTCTGAACGGCTTGAACTCACTTTTGAGCGAATTTATATATAACAAGAGTTTAATTTACAACCGCCATCTTCCCACAACCATTTTCCAGTTAATGTCCTCAGATCCACCGCCTGCTGCTCCAGCGTGGGGCAGCAGTGCTCCACCTCCCAGCATTTTCCGCCCTGCAGGAAAACGAATTTGGATGGGCTCAAACAGTCTGCCAAACTCTACTGGCCATTTTATCCCCCCACAGGACTTATCGCTCCATCTGGCGCGCATCCACACCTCTCTCCCCCATCCTCTCGCCCTACCCAGATCCAAAATCTGATTTTGCCTCCATGTCAAATATGGGCATTTATTCCCGTATACTGACAAGGCAATAATCAAAGTGGCCACCACTGCATTTGCACCGGCTGGTTTCATCAATTTCTGCCCTTTTAAGGCTATTTTGATATTGGATTCCAAACAGAGGAGGATGCTGCAGCAGCGGCCTTCATCCCCCTAATATAAAAAACACCCCCATTCCTACCACCTGAACTTGCCTTCCAACAGACACCACAATGGTGGTGTCATTTGCGAATCTTCCCTCCCATCTCCCACCCCAAATTTTATATGAACAATTGATGGCAGGGCTTATGGATTATGATACACAACCAAACCTTGTCTTCGCTGTTCCTTCTGGTGCAGAGCGCCTTGTTGCACCTCGCGCCACTGCCACCATAATCCCCCACCACCCTGCCATCGCCCAACAAATTCCCCCCATGCTCATATTGTAGCAGCGCCTGAGCACTTTTTTGGGCTCAAGTGGATAATGGTCACCAAATTTGTCCCCTCTGTTTGGGACTTGACCATTCCAAAAAGCCTTCCCCCAAGCCACTTCCTCTGATGCAGCTTCAGAGCCACATTCAGTGGGTTCCTATTGGGGCGTTTTGCTTCCCCCTCCCACCCAAAATTCTAATTCGATGGGCCAGAGTGAAAAATCAGCCCCCACCAAATCAACTACCCACATTACCCACCCAAATCTGCCCCCACCAATCAGAGTCAGGCTTGAACCACCATTCGCTCCCAAGTTGCCCAGTCAACTCTTACCCACCCCAATTCTTCATCCACTATTCTTGTGAACCAAAATCCATGGGACCTACTGGCCAAAATTGATGAATCAGGTAAAGTTTATCATGATTGAACAAACTGGTCAACCTCTCAGCCAGTTTGATTATGGTCAGGCCAAATTTTTTTCTTTCTGATTTTAATGATAACCCACCTCCCAAACGTTTTACTCCGCTACCCAATGCTGCTCCCTACCAAAGTGACCACCAGCTCGCCTTAGCTGCGGTGGCCTCTCCCTGTTGCCCAAACCTATGCAAAGCAGTGGCCAAATTAATGGCTAAACTCCATGAAGGGCTGCCCGCACTCTCTTCCCCCAAGTTCCAAATCTCCCTGCAGCGACATCTCAAAGTTGTTTGACGATGCCAAAGCTGCTATCATGCATGTCACTAAACTAGCAGAATTTAACCCATCTGCTAAATTCACCCACAAGAGTATCACCAATGTTGCCAGACTCCCCAAAGCCCGCATTCAAGCTGAATTTCAGTTCACAGAATTTGTTGAAGCAATATACCGCGCTCAGCTTGATGAAGAGGTTGAGAACTCGTACTACAATGTCCTTCACCCACTACACAGATGCCCCAACGCCCTGGCTCTCCTCTTGGGTCCATTTTTTCAACCAAAATGACATGGCCACAGCGGATTTGTCTGAGGACAACCGCCTGACCCTTCCTCACCCTCAGCCATGGTAGGTTAGCAGTTTCCGGTATCCACCTGGTTTGCAGTTTAATTTTATCTTTCCGTTCATTTTTGATTCAGTTTTAATTTTTGTGCTTTTGGTAATGTCTGTCCCCTGGTCAGCATACCTCAAATAGTTATAACACCACCAAGGCTGTACTCTCCTGTCATTTACTTGTTATAAACTTTGGGTTAGTATACTGCACAGGTTGGTTTTAATATTAATAAAAGTACTTAGCTGGATAGTGACAATTAGTAAATTGAGCCTCAACAATAAGTGGCAACGAATCCACTATGGCAAACTGTATTTGAGAAAAACAACTAGGAACCCATATCCCTTCAATTTTCAATTTAGAAGTAAATATATTTTATTATATATCAGTTGAATTCTTTTTTTATTATAGAATGCTAGGGATTTTTATAGGCAGAAGACGGACAACTTTTCAGATTATTTTCTGAAAATCAACTGATTCTTCTCCTGAAAACTTCTAACTTTTAGGATTAACTTCCAATGATGGCAAATGCCTTTGATTTAGTTAATCCTCAGCAGTGTAACCTTTCACATATTGAAAATCATCCCTTTGTGTTAGGAACCATACACAAATGGGCTGATGGCCTTGTTACCTGATTCTAACTACTAGCTACCACCAAAACAAGCGGTAAAATTCTTCAGTAGCATCATTGAAACGACCTTAATTGTTCAGCGCCTCTGCTTGAGCGAATTAATATAGTAAACTGACTATTGGCAATCAAGCCCTCTTTGAATTGCCTAAACTAATATTGTTGGGGATGATCACCAACTAAACATTTATTGAAACCAATCATTTGATTATATCTTTTGGTTAATTATAATTTTAATTTAGTTAAGGATGATCCTCAATGTAATATTAATCAAAGCCAATTGTCAGATTATATTCTTTAGTTAATTACAACTAATAATTTATTCAGCAAAAATTGATAGATAATAGATGCTTTTAACAATCTTCAAATTCTAATTAGCAATCAATATGGATAATGTGGTCAACTGAATTTCCAACAATTGTACAACGGTTCTCTGCCCTGACCTTCCTGATAACAAATACTTTCTTGACTTAAAACAGCTGAAAAAGTATTGAATACATCAAGTAGTGTATTAAACTAACAACCAATTATTAAACGAAAAGATTTATCTTATTTATCAAGTTTTAACAAGGTTTATAAAATTTGATGTTACCCATATCTAACCCATGGCACCCTGACTTGCATTTCCATTTTAATCAGAATTTGCGGTGCAAGTGACCAGAGGCTTACAATGCATTTGGCGTCATTCTATAATCCAGCTTGGCCTCATGGTCAGTGACCCAATGACATAACTAATTCAGGACAGCATTTATTCTGACATGTCCAACAATAGCTAGACTATTGCTCCTCTCAAGAAATGGTAGCATATACCAAGGCAACTTGTACCACTAATTAGTAATCAATATAATTGTAAACTCAATTGACATTAAAAACTAAATTTGCCTTAGACCAACAAAGCCATTTATCCTGGGCCATTAAGTTGACTATTATTAAGTTCAACTTAACCACAAACCCCCAATCCTGGGTTATAAATTTGAGTATAAATAAGTGATTTTCTAAGATTCAAATCCCAAGTTTTAATGTACTTGGGATACTTTTGGTCCTTAATCACTGATATGTTCAATATGAGATATAATAAATTAAAAGTAAGCTAATAATGTTATTTCCTTTATCTTATTGCCTGACAATTCAGGTCAATTCAACCATTCAACAGTTGAGCTCCCATGAACGCAGCTAAGATGCTAATGTCGATATGCTGATGGTCTAATATGTGCTGGACATGGCTAGTAAAATGGAGAACGTATTTAGTGCCAACTTAAATAAGATTTTTCTTGTATAGTGAGTTTCTCGACCATATCACTAACTGGTATGTCATAGAAAAGATGGTAGGTTTTAAAAATTTCCTAGAAATTATATTTGCAAAAAATTCCCAGTCAAGCTTTTTCTCATTGGAGGAGGTAAATTAGTAACAATAAATTGGTAATTATGATATCTCCTGAAGCTAGTATGGGGAGACTTTAGACAACTTGGTATAAGCCTCTGATAATAATGGGCTAAATGGGAAAGCACTGCTGTAGGGGCGTCCACCTCCTCACTTTCTGAGCTATTGCCGTGGAAAAAATCTATGGTAGAGTCACCCTCATCCATAAGCTTGTAAAAAGATTTTGGCGCTGAGGTCAAGGGCAAAAAGGTTTAAATTGAGATCTATCCTACTAAAGTCAGTAAGTAGAGCTTCAGGACTTTCCATATAGAGAGCACCACAATGTTAAAATTGAAACAGCAACATCATATTTCAGATTCACATGTAGGTTGCACCTAATAAACTAAGATAAATGTTTGGGGACAGTGACCAAGCATGTGAGAATCCAGCTTTTGTGATGCTCTCTGGTGCTTGGACGCCGCTGGATTCCACAACAGGTTTTATAAATAAAAAGGCTAAAAACACTAATAAAGAAAAATTCGGTTGTTATAAAGTTTATTAGTGTCACTGCATGGGGGAAAATGAACCTTCACAATATTTGACCAGACAGTATTTAAACTGTATTGAGGGTCAAAGGGAACTCAAGGATAAGTTCATATCAGCTTATTAAGGTCCAAACAAGGAAATATGTATATTCAGCCTATTGAAGCTCAGAAAACTTGCTTCACTTTGGCTGAACAATGGATGGGGAGATTTTATTTGGCAAGACGTACCCATGGGGTTAAAATATAATAAATTTTAGACAATCCCCTTTTGATAAAATCACTGCACCTTGGGGGACCCCCACAAGCCTATAAAAGGGTCTTGTCCCCGCTTAGGTACTTAATGGATTTGGTTTTGGCTGGGAAAGAACCATCTGATAGATGCCCCAGAGTCTGCTGCGTGATTGGATCAATATGATTGCTTGTTTTAGGTTTAATTGCCCATGAGGTATTTGAAATAGAGTTACTCCAATTTGTGGGGTTCCACTGAGAATTGGTTAGGGTCTTTTGGGTGATAACCTCGTTAATATCATTAAAATCGCTCTTATCTGTATTGTGGACTTGTAAAAGTCCGACATTTCCTCCTTTCAGCCAATTTTGACGTAAAACATTATTATATTGAAGCTGGGAGGGAAAATGTCCGACATCACCCCCTCAAGAATGGTGGGGGGAGAATAGGTCCGTAGGAAGCTGTCATGTACCCAATTGATGTTAATCCCAGTAGACAAGGACTTTATAGAGTACACATTTCCTCTCATGTAGGTGATGGTGAAAGGACCCTCCCAAATTGATCCAATTTTGCCGCTTCTAGGAGTGATGCAGTTTTGGTAGTATAATACCATGTCAGACACTTGAAATGTAAGTAGGGGGTTCAGAGCTCATTGGCAGTCTGTCCTTCTTTAGTCACCGTTTTAGCTAAATTGGTCATAGCCTCATATTGGAGCTGGATGATGCACTGAACCAATCTTCTCATAGCTTCCTTGGGTTCCTCAGATCTAGAGATGAAGATATCTTTGGCTAATAGAGCAGGTATTCTTGGTTCCCGCCCATACAAGACATGAAAAGGGAACATAGTCAAGATCCAGTGATAACTAATCCGGTAGGCCATAAAAGCACTAGATAGGAATTGATCCCAGTGGAGTGGTTCAAAAAAAGCTATTTTTCGTAAAATGGAGACCAAGAATCCATTTGCCCTCTCCTCAGTCCCATTAGTAGATGGATTATATAGAGCTGATAAGAGTTGTTGGGCTCCCATAGAAGTAGCCAGTATTTTGACTAATCTTATAGTTGAAGTTTTTACCGCTAAGAGTAGTACCTGTGGACATCAATGTTGAGAGAAAATGTTTTGATGTAAAAATGTGGCTGTGTCCTTGGCCGTTTAGCCAGGGACAGCCACAGCTTCAACCAAAATATTGAAGTGGTCAATGGCTACGAGGATAAATCTGTTTCCACCAGTAGTCTGAGGGAGGGGACCTACTACATCCAGACTGATGGTGTAGAATGGTTGTTAAGGAGCAGTTGGTTAATATTGGCATCTAGTCTTAAAACTTGATTGCTTCTTAGAGGTGATGCAGGCATCAAAGTCTTTGACAATGGTTTTCATAATCCCTTCCCAATAGTACCAATCCTTAATCCACTCATAAATTTTCTTTGCCCCTCAATGACCCATGGTGAAGTGAGCTTCCATGATAGCAGGTATGCGTTCCAAGGGCCAAATGTAAGGCAGTCATTTTGCCACCACCTGCTTATACAACTTCCCTTTCTCCACTTTGGTGTTGTGGGAGTGCCAGTCTAACATCTTCTAGACAGGCTCATCCTCATCCTCCCATTCATTGGGGGTCATTAAGAGGTCATATAACCACTCCGCCTCACTATTATCCAAGTGAAGGACTGGCAGCCAAATTAACCCATCAATATTCATGTGACAGGTTCCAGCACGGTGTTCAATCTTCATGCCATAATGCTGGAGCTTTAGAGCCCAGCGAGCTAACCGACATGTAGGATCATTCATGTTCTGTAACCATTTCAACAAAGTGTGGTCCATAACCACACTGAAGGTGGTCCCATATAGGAAATGGCGGTAGTGCTTCACAACTAACAGAACAGCATGGCACTTCTTATCTGTAACGCTGTTGTTTCGTACTGCTTATGAAAGCATCTTACTGAAATAGGATACAGGATGTTCTACACCATTTTCATCCAGTTGGGCTAAGACGGCCCCAACTGCTTAATCAGAGGCGTCAGTAAACAAGAAAAACGGTATATTATAATTGGGATGCCTCAGGATAGGACGTTGTTGTAGAAGATTCTTCAGCGTCTCAAAAGTGGCCTTTTGTTCGGCACTCCACTGGAAAGGGGTGTATTATTCAGTAGGCGGACAAGGGGTTCGCTGAGCTGGGTGAACTTGGGGATAAACTTATGGTCATACCTCATCATCCCTAGAAACACCTGAATATCCTGTAAATTTTTAGAGAGAGGCATTTTTGAGATAGCTTCAACTTTATCTTTGATGGGTTATATTCTCTCTTAAGAAATGGAATGGCCAAGGAAATTCAATTTCCTTTGGAAGAAGGTATGCTTTGAGGGGGACCATCTAGTACTAAAAAAAAGGTATGCTTTGAGGGTTTTAACTTGATATTTGACTCATATAAACGTTGAAAAACCTCCTTCATGTGATCAAGATGTTCTCTAAAGTTTTTTGAGAAAACCGTGATGTCATTGAAGTAGACAATGATGCAACTTAACTTAAGACTTGCATGATATGGTCCATAGCACGTTGGAAAGTTGCAGATGAGTTGCATAACACTTGAGTTAATCAAGTGGGTTGAAAGAGACCCTCACTGCAAATGAGAGCACATTTCTCCTTTTCTTCAGGGGAAAGGTCCATTTGCCAATAGCCACTAGCTACGCCCATGGCGGAGAAGAAGTTAAAGCCAGAGAGTTGGGCCAGGGTGTCATCAATGCAGGGGATAGGATAGTTATCCTTTTATGAGGCTATTTAATTTTTGGTAGTCCATGACTATCTGATGACCTCCATTTTTCTTTTTGATGAGCAAAAGGGAGAAGACCAAGGGTTTTTTGAAGGAACTTGTAACCCCGCGTCTAGTAACTTCTTGAGTTCTGTTCTCATTTGCTGTTCTTCCACTTTTGATTTTTGGTAAGGTTTTGACCAAATGGGATGTACATTACCCACATTAATGGAGTGGCACCAGCCCTTCATGTGGTATAGTCATTGTCTGATTTGGAATATATTTAACTAAATTCTTCCAATAGAGTGTAAACTTTGTCAAGTTTATCTGGGGTCAGCTCATCCGAGATATGGACATTGGGTAAGGCGCATACCAGGTTATCCGTTGGCAGGCCCATATTCAACGTAGAGCCAATGGAGTGAATTTGTTCAATGTTCTCCACAGAGACAAACAAACCTCTGCTAATCTCCTGGTGTTTTCTTACAACTATGTCCTTTGTGGTGAGGTTTCCCAACAGCAGAGTAATAGGCCTCTGATAGGCTGGGTCTAGAACTCCAGGAAATATCTGAGGCTCCAAGGGACTAACACCCTCAATATATATGAGGTGCAACAAACAGTGGTGTGGGAATTAGAGCTTGATTTTTTTGTCAACACCTCGTTTTTCACCAAGTTTAATCAAGACCTCATCTGAAGCATAGAAAGGGATACCATCTCTAGCATCCACTGAATTGGGCAATTTCTTTGTTTTGCGCCCAGAGTTGGTATAATGTAAAGTCATAGCTGAAAAAGGGATATTCAGTCAGGCAAGAGTAATTTGTTCTTGCCGGGCTCTTTATTGGATAAAACTAAAGGGGCTTTGTGGTCAAGTAATGAGGGAAAAACCTTGCTTCATGTTATTAATCCCCTCATACTTGAGAATAAATTGGGTACCTATGAGCATATCATAAGTGTTGTTATCCAACGCCACTGCTGGGGCTGATAAGATGAGCTTCCCAGTTTATAATTGGAAGGGAAGAATATGCCCAATGGCAAGAGTGGTATTAGGGCAAGCAGTTCCAAATTTTCAATTATACTCCAAGTCAGGTGCCAGCTTTATCTTTTTATGAGCTTAGTGAAGATCACATTAATTGGGGAGCCAGTATCCAGGATGGCCATTAACTGGACTTTTTGAATGACCACTTCCACCTTGGTGAATGTTCCTTCAAAATTAAGAGACAAGGCCAAGACCTCCTTGAGCTGGAAAGCGGAGGTTAATTTATAAAAAGTTTCAAGGTATTTATCCTTGATGGATTTCATGGTATGTACCAGCTGAAGAGGTCAAATCAAGACAGCTAAGAACTCACAGCCGTCGCTAGAAGTTTAAATAACTTTTGGGCACCTTGAAATTTGGCTGAGGTACGTTTCCTCAGGTATGGTGGTTTCGTCTATTCCTTTAGCGTTCAATCAATCAGAGACCTCCACTTCCATGGGAGCTCCCAATAAGTATTAGTCAACATCATCATAACCCCATCAGACTTATACTCTAGGGTATTCTAAACTACTGCAAAGGTTGCAATTGAGGTAGGGGAGACGGCCACATGAGGTTGGTAGCTATCTTCTGACCATACGTTTTTCAGCAAGCCCTTTATTGTTGCAGGGGTTACCCTTAGGGTGCGCAACTATCAGCTTAGCTGGAAGGAAGGCATAGTGGCTTTAGAGATCTTATGTGGGAGTATAGTATTAACTACTTTACAGGTCTCTGATTTACATGAGGGCTTAATATCTTTTTAAGTTGCACTGAGGAAGCAGGTTTCACAGAGAGGGTAGGCACAGGTGGGCTCACTCCCAACAGTAACAGGTAAAAGATCATCAATGGTTAGAGCTGAAGGCTTCACCTCAACTTCATTAGTTTTGCACATGAATGGAAATCAGCAACGTCTACAGAGCCTCTTTTATGTCGCAGATGTTTTTGAAGTGGTGTTTCACTGAAATGATATTCCTGGATAGAGAGGGTTGGGAAGCTAACCCAGTTAACATGGCTGCGATAGCATCATCCAGGGTTAGCATGTTAGATGTTGACAATCTTTGCGCAGCGAGGTAAAATTGCTCAGCAAAGGAAGCGGTTGGTTCGCCCTCATTCATGCTAAGGCGCATAAAGGCCTGTTTATCCCTGTTAAGACTCTGCTTTGAACTATATTCAGCCAAGAGAGCCTTTTTCACCTCTGCCCAAGTATGTATATTTTTCATGTAAGGAACTATCACCTCATGTGCCAAGCAACTTAAGCAAGGAAGGATCTGTTAAACTTTTTGCTTATCAGTTGCGCTATGCATAGCAGATTCGTAAACATACAATAAGAAAGCAATGCTCACTTCACCAGGATTACTTGTCTTTAAGAGGGGGTTTTAAGGAGCGCTGCTCCAGCTCTTTTAAGATGAGATAGAACGCTGGTGAATTACTTCTCCAGGGAAACTACTCTTACTCAGTTGGAAGGTAAGGGTTGGAGGGTTACTCATTTTAAAGCCTCCATTTTTGAGGATGATACTTAGTATACAGGGTAGCTACTGTAGTGAGCACAACTTTGTGGGAATCCAGCTTTTGTGATGCTCACTGGTGCTTGGATGCCTCTGGATTCCACAACAGGTCTTATAAATAAGAAAGGCTAAAAACACTAATAAATAAAAGGTTGGTTTTTATAAGGTTTATTAGTTTCACCATGTGGGGGAAAACAAACTCTCAATATCTGACCGGTCAGTAATTAAACTGTATTGAGGCTCAAAGGGAATTCAATGGTAAGTTCAGATCAGCTTAGTAAGGTCCAAATAAGGAATATGTATTCTAACTTATGAAGCTCAGAAAACTTGCTTCACTTTGGTTGAAAAATAGAAGGGGAGTTATTATTTTGCAAGATGTACCCATGGGGTAACAAGTATAATAAGCTTTAATCAATCCCCTTTTGATAAATCTACTGCACCTTGGGAGACCCCCACCAAGCCTATAAAAGGGGTTGGTCCCCACTTAGGTGCTCAAATGAAACTGGTTGTGGCTGGCGGAGAACCATCTGATGGACGCCCCAGGTTCCACTGCATGTTCAGAGCAATCAACTGCCTGATTATAGTTTAATTGCTTGTGAGGTATTTGAAATAGAGTTACCCCAATTTGTGGGGTTCCACTGAGAATTGGCCAGGTTCTTTTGGATGATAAACTCATTATTATTATTATTATCATTATTATTAGTAGTAAAATCGCTCTTATCTGTATTGTGGACTATTAAATGTCCAAAATTTCCTCCTTTTGGCTGATTTTGACTCAAAACATCCTTACCTTGAAGCTGGGAGAGCAATTGTCCAACAAAGAAAGCTAATTTGAACTTACTTCTTTTAAATAGGTTTCATTAACTTAAAATAAAGCACGCTGTAGTATCTAGCATTGACAATAGCTTTGGGGCTTGCATTTTATAATATTAATTCTGGTTGGCTTTTGAAGCTACTGAGAACAATATCCCTTACAAGGTGTCAATTTTATCAAAATCTGTTAATCTAATACCAGTGTTCTCATTGATGTAAATTATTGATAATGTTTAGCAATTGAAAATTTCTCATCCAATAACAAATAAATGGGGACAATTGACTAAGGATATTAAAAACATTTTTGATGCACTTTAATGACACTAAGGTGAGAAAGTAATAATAAATAAGTAATTCAATTGTATACAGCTTCTGTGGCGTGGTAAATCAGCGTAAATTAGGGATTTATGCTTTAGCGCTGCTGGGTGGAAAGAAATATATCATAAGTTGATACTAACTCTAATTGACATGGTCTTCAATAAAAACTTATGTACCAATTTAGTCAGTAATGCAGACAAACAAAGTAGTGGTAAGTTGTTTCTATATATAGACGTTAAAATAGCGTCAATATTAATTAAATCCATCATCTAATTATTAGTTACATATAGAAATTAAGTATAAAATTATATTTATTTTATCTTTGGACAGACTAAATCACAATTTTATTATTTTTAAGATAATAGCTGCTTACCAAAAAGCTTTAAAATCCTCTCACGTTTCTTTGGTTTTTTATAAAATAGTGAAAGACGTCCTTTAATTCTGCTTTAATGAAGGAAGAAGCTGCATTTTTATCTAATAGTCTGCTATGACTGACTATATTTACTTAATTTGGTGTTACCTTCATATTCTTTCCTCCATATTTGGAATTTTGGGGTCTAGCCAACTCTTTGATGTTTTTTGTAATGCTGCTAGTTCAGCTTAGACACATTAATTTTAATCAAATAATAATTGATTACATATTGTATATACTTCTTCTTGATGAATTGGACTGATTAAACAGATTCTCAAATTGTAATTTATATGAGCATGAGCTTTAATTTTATGGAAGTGATTATAATGGTCACATACCACTAATTGAATAATATGGCCCAAGAAAGAACTTGAGCAGCTACTGGCACTCTGATTTTTAGTTGCTCCACCAGTTCCTCAATATAAGTTTGAGCCTAAATGTCATTTTTGTTATTGACAAATTAGCATTCTGAACTTAAGTAAAACTAGTGTTGAGTTTTTAAATAGGCATGTGCAGGAAGAAACTTCCTCTTCCTGGACACAGAAACGCCATGAGCTTAATAGTAGCTTACAAGAATCTTTGAGTGTTATTAATTATGGGTTGAACAAAAATACCAGAACTCAAAGGAATCCTGACTATCATTGAGCTGTCAGCCCACTATTTCCAATGTTGTTTCTCTTTACTTCAGATAAAGTTTCAATTATAAACCTTATCCTTTTGGTAATAAAAGAGTGGCTAAAGTTGGATTAATCTGATATGATCTATAATTATATCAAAAGTATTTTCAGTTTATTTCACGCTGTCATTTGTTAATTTTATGAGTATTGAAGAAGACACTAGTTCTATTACTGTTAATATAAGGCTCAAAAACTATGAGGATTTATTATCCTTATTATTTGAGCAAATAGATGTAAGGTACTCAGTGCTCTCCATGTTACTGTTCTAAATATTGTTATCAACATATGTTCATTATAATCATGTGTATTGGAATTGGATGAGTTATTTATTGATATTTATAGCTTAAATGTGTACAAGTTTATAAAGCTTTTAGTTACTAATGTATAAAAATCTAAAAAAGAAAATTTTTAAGTATATCTCACTAAAAAAATTTTATCATCTACTGTCCTAATTGAGAAGATAACTATGCCAAATAAATGACCAATAGATAGCTTAGTTTTATATGATATTCTCACTAAATTAAGCTCATTAAATAATAGTTTGGTAGATTTAGAGACTAAGTCTTTTAATGGATAACCTTCTTTGCTGACTAGAAACTTCTTCCATAAAAGGTAACAATGAATAAATTTCAATTCTTTTCATGATAGCTTATTAGACAAACACTTTTAGTAGGATCTTTATTGATCTAAAATACAATGTTAGAGACATGAAAGATGATAGGATATGAATAGTGAAAATAGGATGATATGGCGATAGTTTATTGTTGAATAGGCCTAGTATATATATACTTTAGAGGCAACAACTGGTTATAATCTTTTACTCAAGATAAGATCATGTATACTATGCCAATCCTCGGAGGCCATGATTATGGTTATAAAATTACCTTAAAGACAGAATGGCCTGATTTTGTCTTACAAAAAAGCAATTAATTTGTTCTGATTGTAGGTAAAAATGCTTGTTTAATTAGGAAGAATTAAAGAGCAATAGTGACAATAAGCTAATTCTTAATGCTACAAATTATCCCTTTTTGCGCTACGCTATAGTTGAAACTTAATAAATAAATGATAAACATAAATCATAAGTCTTTAACTAATGCATCCTTAATTTGGATGTTAGATGGCCCCTCTAGCGCACTATATATGCCCATTCAGTTCTTTATGTTCAAGTGCATTCATAAAATCCTTATATCTGCAACGCTGTACTAGAATTATTATACAAATAGAATGATATGTGCAAAACGTAAAAAAATTTAATTGAATTAATGCCATAAGACCCAAATTTAGCACCCAATTAGAGTATTAGTGTAAAAATGTGAGTGACATTATGTCTGTTTTAGTCTATTAATTATGGGACCATGTAAGCATTATATATAACATCACTAATAGCTTTGCATAGATTAATATAGATTAGTTGATAAATTGGAAATAATTTAAGAAATCTATCAAATGAAGCAATATTAAATTTGATCTTTTATTGTTTGGGTTAATATTTTGAGTGGCCATCAAAATTTAAATTTTTAGGATAAATCTGAGTTCAGTAAAGTAAAAGCAAAGCTGGGTTTTGGGTATGATACCTCCTGTGCATAGAGTATACCCTGGAAGTCATGAACAGGAAAACCAGTTAAGTGGAGATGCATAAAGGGTAAATAGGTGAAGTTACAAGATGGCATCAGAAAAAGATTATAAGTTACTATTGGCTTTGACACATAATGATCAGGTCAATTGAACTGGAGAACATTATCAGTTTATACATCTAACAAAATACTCCTATTATCAGATTTTATTTATAAAAGTGGTCTAAGATGCAACTGTTTTCGATCTATAAGATTAAAGAGAGGGTTATTTATTAAATAAGTGACAAAAATTATATTATCCTTAATTTAACATATAAAACAGCTTTCAAGTGTACCATATTTTAAGTTTATATTTTATTCAAGGTGGGCCAACCTGGGGATGATAATGCACTGATTGAGGGGAAATCAAATGAATGGGAAAGGAGGATAAAATATGGAAAACCTCCATGAGCAGCATATTATAGGCCAGGAACTCCATGGACCGCCTTTGCTATTTGCTATCTCAGTTCAAGCATTGGTGTACAACGCCAACACAGTCATAGTCATCCCCTACCCAAAGTTCCTGTACCAGAATCAAACTCGGGGAGGCAGTGGTATAGTTCCCTATTCTACCACTGGGGTATCCTCCCCCATATGTTAAGTTTATCTCATACAATAAATTGAGCATATGGTATCTCATACCTCAAGGATGAAGGACAAGCCTCTTATAGTTGACAAAATTATCAACGTATCCTTAATTTTCTTTATTTTTTACCATTGACTGATCTTGCATGACACTTTACAAGAGCCTTCTTTGAGACAAAAAGAGGTAAATGCTGATAGAGGTGTAAGACAGATTCTGACTTGGAGAGGGTGGTGCTGTGGATAAATTTCTAATTAATGTAGCAGTTATATATTAAAAATGTCTCATAGAAAGGTCAAACGTGAAGGGTAGCCTCCTCATGAGATAAAATTTAGTCTTAATACTCACAAAGAACTCACTACCATGGTATACCTCAAAAACAAATTTGAGTAATTGGATGTTACCAGCTTGCATAAAACACTATAAGTAAAGGGTTGGGACAAATGATAAAATACTCAGTGGAGCTAGGTAAGTTATCCACATAAATTATGGGATTATATAGTGAACTCCTGCTTGGTCCCAACACCTTCTTCAAATTAGTTTATGCAACCACTAGCCATTAAATGATTTTTCATAATTATGATAGGAGATGAACTGGAGCAAGCTTGCTCAATCTCTTATGTTAAAACAATAGTATGAGACTTCATACTCCTTAATAATTGGCTAATTTAATTGTCATACTGCTTTAAAATGGCATAAAATGGATTATAAAATGAGATATAAATCAAATTACCTCTATATTGAATATGTTGATTAGATTAGTACAATCTGAAAGGCAAGTTAAATATAATATATCAGTTAATATACAAAGCTACTATTTTAAATTAAATCTAAAAGTTAAAATTAAATTATCTTTTAAATCATAATATAGTGATTTTGATTGCTAGATATGTATTATATTGCTTTTTTAATTTAAATAATGCAGAAAATGATAAAAATTTGAATTACAAAATACTTTAAGATGAACCAGTAAGGATACTTATATATAAATATAAGTTAGATATCATTATGCCTGTGCTTTGTTAAATGTAATAGCATTTGAATATTGTTTATTGTCAGATGATTCTGATCAGAGATTTTTGGTTTGATACTAGTAATAACTATAAATAAGTTAATAAAAAATGAACCTATCAAGTCAAATGAACAATACTAAACTTTTAACTAAAAGGATGATAAAAAAATGATACTGTAACCTAAATCTCCAATTATTTTATTAATGAATTAATTCAGGAAAATTCTATTTTTATTGTTATAGATAATCTTTTGTTAGTAGAAAAACAATAATAAAAGTACAGTTAATCAATTGACACCTTGGTCTTGTTCTAGGATAAAAGGGGGTTATTTGCATGTTGAATTTGGATTGATTAAAATCCTGAGAGTGTGGGCTATGCTTCCTTTTTTTAGTACTAGATGGTCCCGTGGGCTATGCTTCCTTATCTCCCATATAATGTGGGTTTAAATTAAGGTGGACATATTGATATCACAAAAAGAGTTCTATGCAATAACTCCCTTTATCTTAATATATTATTACTAAATTTAGTGAAAATTTTTTATTAGGTACCTTCTATTAGCATGTAAAGTTTCTCTAAAAATTAGTTTGTAGTTTCTGAGATTATTGTGGATAGCCTAAATGTAAGTTTGGGGGAGTGCCCCTTTTTCTTGTACTGAATGGTGCTCCCATTCATCACAAATAAGGGACTGAGAAGGGCAGAAGTCCCCCTCATCTCACAGGGAAATATCGCCCATGTGGTAGATGAGCGATGGGTAACAGCCCCCCTTCAAAAATGCCGCCACCTGTCCCCACATGTACTTCCACTGAATTAGTTTGGCAAATTGAGGATTTTTGCACCAAAATATTAGAAAGTTGGCGCCCTCATGGGGCAAAGGGTCCTCATTAAATTGATGGCAATGAGCCCTCAAAATTAAGGTCTGGGAATCCTAAAACCTTAGTAACAAAGCCCAACGTGCGTGTCCTTATGAATAATTCGCCTAGTGTCAAATCCCCAGTTATAACTGATAATGGCATTAGGCCATATGGAAATGTTGTCACTGGTTCAAAATCTGCCCCTCAGATATTGGGAACAAGGCCCAGTGCGCATTTACTTATATAAATTGTGCCTAGTGAAAATCTCTGGCTAAACTCGCCAGTTACATTGGGCCATCAGAAAATGTTGCTGGTTTGAAACCTGCCCCACAGATAATGGGAACAAAGCACAATGGTAATGTAATGTATATGAAGAATGAACTTTATGTTGAATCATCATCAGAACTCATCAATTGCGTTGGGTCATTGTTGAAAGTTACCAACACCTTTGAACCCGCCCCTCAAATATCAAAATATTTGTTTGATGGATCCTGATTAGCCAAATGGATGCCAACGCGACTGGGTGCAGGTAGGTTGGACACCCCAAACCATTCCAAATCTCTTGGGACCACCTCTAAATGGAGTGGCCTTGGAGGTTCCTGTCAGCTTTTAGGTGAGTTCCTGATGAGCTAACTGTCAAAAAGTGGTAAAACCACAATTTGGGCATCTGAGGTCTAATCAACAGCGACTCAGACTACTGCCAACTCATTTGAAATTGGTTCAAATGAAGTATGTTTTCCTTTCCACATAGCTCAAATTTCGCTGGAGTTAGGTGGCATCTTGAGGGCCCCAATCCTGTGATTTTCTAAGTTATTACCCAAATTGATCATCTATTTAAATAGTTATAATTTACTGAGTATATTAACGGTTGATTTTCTTAATTCACCATTTATTAAAAATCTCTCTGTGTTCCTGCTATTTTGATTTATTTCAAATTTTTCTTGCCAAATTTCTGCACCTCCTATAATATGGCCTCATGGACCTAACATTATTGGGCAATCCCAATCATTTTAGATACTTTAGCTCCTACTGCAATCAAGTGGTCTTACCATGCTTTAGATCCCGTGGAACACATCCTGATTGCAGAGGCCATACGCCAACAGGATATTGGTATCTTGTGGGCTCAATTATCTCAACTGCAAGTGATGATCCACCCCCTCACCCATGTTGTCAAACTCAGTCCCTTTATGGAGCACCCTGAACCCCCATTATGATCTTGCAACTCCCCGCGCCTAAGCCTCTTAGGCCTGGAGCTGTAACAGCCTGGTTCCTTGATAGACTCTTTATCATGCTTATGGCCCACTGACCATCAATTGACATGAACCTTTCTGTATATTACAATGTCATTTCAGTGGCAACGCCTCTGGCGTTCTGGCTCACCTTTTTGGATGCTTTTACAACTTGACTGACAGGCCATTCTAAATATTATCTGCCATCACCCTGACACTAGAATCTTGGAATTTGAAATTTATTTGAGGTAAGCTGACCTGAGGATGGACATGCCAAAAGCTCAAAGAGAAAACAAAACTTAAACAAAATGAAATGCCCATAGAGTGTAACAAAACAAAATTTAACAGAAGCACATAAACCGGTTGGGGAAGTGAAAAACTGCTGAAACCATGGCGGAAGAGAAGGGGGGTTGGGGGATGGGTCATTACTAAACCCAGGGCGTTGTCTGACTCTGACTACTGCAGAAAGCAAAGGCGTGGGGCATCTGCATGGCGAGTTTTGTTATGGCAAAGAAGAGCAGTTGATACAAGTTGGGCTGTGCAGAGGGCTTAAAAGCCACTATTGAGGTGGTGCTCAGAAGTCGTAAATTGTTCAGGTAGAGAGTCCAGCATTTCAGCTTGTTCAGTGGCTATCCAATCATTGCAGAGAATCAAATAGGTACATTTACAAATGGCCTTTACAGCATCATGGGTCACTTTGTACAAATCTAATATTCCAGTCTTGGTAACATGGGGAATACTGGGGTATCAGGTTTCCCCAAGATGCGCTCGCTGGTGCTGACGCAGGGGAACCCAAAAAGTAGGCTGACTGCAAGGGGCTGGAGTCAGCCAATAAGATAGGGGCATCTCTGGATGTGACAATGGACGAGACTCTGTTCATTTTGATAAATTAAACTTAATAAAACATAAGATAAAATAGATCTTATGAACGAAAGTGTTTTATTAGAATAATATTTAGGGATAATTTATAGGGTATTTGGGGACACATGCCTCAAGGATCATCGTGGCCCCATCCAAGTAGGGCTTCTCCTAGCCTTCTGGTTTGCCCATTGTTTTGATCCTTACCCAGATCTCGCCGCCCTTGTGACCATGCCAAGTGATATCCCAGGTCACACGTCCTAAGGAAAGGGAATGTACCATTTCCTCAAATTTGGGGTAATTTATACCAAGCCCCAAATTCAATATACTTGTAGATTTGACTCTTATTTTTGAATCTAATAATCCATTTAGGATTTACACCCCTTGAAGGGGGATGTCGATCCTTCCCCTGGACAAGGCTTACACCTAACCCAGGGAAAATCCCAACAGGGGGAAAGATTACCTTTGGGTAACCTGAGACCAGCGGGCAGACAGCTTGATGATTGGCATCCCAGAGTTTAATATTTTCAGGGGAAGATGCTGTAGCAACGGCCAGCTGGTGGTCACTATAGAACGGTTCAGCATTTGTTTTATGATTATACCTCCTGGGGATAGATTGAGTATCAAAGTCATAGTTAAAATTGACTAAAGTCAATTTAATTGGGGGATGATGGACTGCTTTCACCCAATTCATAAATCTCGTCCAATAGTTTCCAAGAATTTATATTGAATGTAATGCAGCCATGGAATGTAAATTGGGCATGGGGGTGAATCAGTTGCACTTGGATGAATGCAGTAGTACAAGCCTGCCCTGATTGGTTGAAGCAACTTTGGGTGGGTGAGAAAGGCTAGAGTTATGGGAGAACAGGAGCTTTACGCTGAACCATAGATTGAGTGAGCTGGGATGGAGGGAGCAGCAAGAGAACCATTCAGAAGCAGCCATCACAGTTGCAGAGGAGGGAGTGGAGGTAGTGTCAGTACTATGGGGCAGGTTTTCTTGCTTTGGTCAAGGACAAAACAGATGGGACAGATATGTTGACCATTGTTGACCCCTAGCCAAGAAGCAGTGATCAGGTGCTGCAGCCAGGTGAGCACATGGATGAACCTATTGGGCCATATGTGGGTAGTGAGGTTTTATAGTAGCAGTGGCATGAGGGGTATCAAGGCGCTCTACGCCAGTAGGTACAGTGAAATGGAGAATAGGGTTGGTGCAATAGGTTGAACTCCTATCAAAAATGAATCATATAAAACCTGGGCTGGGAGATGCAAAAGGAGATTTTCAAAAGATACCACCAATGTAGAATTCTTAGGGAGGCAAGTACAAGTGGTGTGAACAGGGATGTTTTTATATTAAAGGGGTCACTGCTGCTGATGCTGAGTTCTCCTCAGAGGAAAACCTAATATTAAAATAGCCCTTAAAAGGGAAAAATCAATACTTTCAGATGATACAAAGGTATCCAAAGCAAGATCAATAATTGCCTTGTTGGCATATGAGAATAAATGCCCTACTTGACTTAAAGGTGCAAGCAAAAGTTAGGTGTGGGAGGGCACTAGGGTTTGTACAAGTTGGGTGGACCTGCGCAAGGTGCAATGAAAAATCTCTTAAGGGAACAAACTGACCATGAAGAATTGTGTGGACTAACTGAGTTAGGTCATAACCATTTTCCACTTGGGCAATAAATGCTCAGAGGAGTTTCACCACTGCTGCACTTGGGAGCAGCAAGTGGTGGGGCCAAGGACATCTGTGGTGTGGTGTCACAGCAAAATGGAGTGGTAAACTCAGTTTACTTTTTTAAATAAAATGCTTAGAAGTGAGTTCAAGTGGAAAGATAAGCTTTTTCTGACACTAGAATCTATAGAGATATATTTATACAGAAGAGTACATATTGATGACAGTGAATTGATTGAAATTTTAGCCTCACTTTACAGCTCTATCATACTGCCAGGATTTTTTAAATGATCACTTTGGAACCATCATGCTTAGGAATTTGTGAGTTTTAATTGCAGCATATGAACCTGATATTTACTATCAGAAATATTTCAGTATTTTGGTCGCTTATATAGTTCATGTTTCATAACTAACTATTTGTTTATTTCTGCAAACCAAGTTTTTTAATTAATTGAGAATTTGCCTATTTTCCTAAAAGAAACTATGTTCTTAAGGATTACTTGATAAGAGTAGCTTTGTGTTTTCTGCTAATACATTTTGCTTATATTATAACCAGATACTTTCACACCTCTAATATTGGTTACATATGGGGTGGAAAGCAAGCAAGTAGGGCGTACAACTGCCAACCTGAAGCTGCGGTTTCGATCCTGCCCTTCACACATTGCTTGGGGTGCCAGCCAAAAATTCCTATTGGCGGTTAGTAGGGTAAACCTAACACCTTACCCATGATATAACCAAAAAGTTTGAGTCCCGATCTGAAGGTGAGTAAACTTCCTTCAATTGAGTTGACCCCGTTCGAGTTATAAATCGAATTTCTTTTCATTTCCATTTCGGTAGTGCCGTCGCCTGGTCGGCTTGTCCTGAATAAATAAAATATTGATCACGCGCCCTGAATAGATGTTACTGTCCTGCCTGCATTAAATGCTTTATGGGTAAACTTATTGAAGCACGTGAACTTAATTGATCTAGTACTGGAATCTAAAGAGTGTAGTTAATTTACAGCTATTAAATTTTCACTTTATTCACAATTTTTTGCAACTTTAAAGGTTAGCCTGCTTATTAAAAATAACTTGGTGCTTATTATATAAGATACTAAAAGAATTTTTGCTGACATCTGATTGACTAGGAAGCTATAATTTGATCCATCTTTTTAAAACAAATTCTTAATTGATTTTTTGGCCGCCAAGCCAGTGGGATGAGATCATTTAAATTTTATTCGAGGTGGCTGACCTGGGGACGATACCGCACCGATTAGGGAAGTGAAAAAAATGGGAAAGGAGGATAAAACCCGGAAAACCTCCATGCGCGGCGTATGATAGGCCAGGAACTCCATGGACCGCTTTTGCTATTCGCTATCTCGGTTCGGGGCATTGGTGCGCAAAACCAACACAGTCAAAATCGTCCCCTACCCAAAGTCCATTACCAGGATCGAACTCAGGAGGCAGGAGATCATTTATCTTTTGGAAAGGTAGTTTTCTATATGGATATATAGATTTTCAACCTCTCATAATTAGAACATATAAAGTGGCATCTATAATATAATTATAACACTAATTTCATTATTATTAATAATTGTAAAATAATTCTGAGTTTAAAGAAAAAGGAATTAAGTACTTATTTAACAGACTATAACTACAAATTGTAAGTATATATGTCAGACAATTACAAGTCTGATAATTACTGACAGTGACATCGATTCCCCCCCTTGGGTTGGGACCATCTAGTACTAAAAAAATAATTACTGACAGTGATTTGGGTTTTAAAATGAATAACATGGCCAAAAAACCCAGGTCAATTATTGGTGGAACCCCACAAATTGGGTTAATACTATTACCCCCAATCCTCAGCTGAATCACCCTATGGCTAGTAGCAGGGTTGTGCTAAACCTGCAGAAAAATTGGGGGAGTTGTTCCAAGGGTCCTCTCCATCCCCTTGCTAACTTAGTTATCCACCTAACCTGCAACCACCCCCTATATAGCTTGTAGGGGTTTCATCAAATGCAAATATTTTCTTGCCCAACAATTTTTGAGTGAAATATATTAAATCCTTGCCTCACAGATTTATCCACCTGCTATTGACCCTCTATCTATAGTTCCATAAAAGTGAGATAAGTCACAAGAGCTCCAATAGGCTGAAATCTAATATTCCCTGATATGGCTATTCCTAGTCCAATCCAAAATTTGTGCTCCAACTCATTTTGTGATTCAATAAGTTTAAATACTAAAATTTATTCGAGGTATGCTGACCAGGGGATGGGCAATACTGAAATTAAAACAAAAAAACTGCTCCAAAATGAATGGAAAGAAATAATCTACTATCCAGGTGGGGAGCAGAAACTGCTAACCCACCATGGCAGAGGGTGAGGGGGGTTGGGGGGTTGGTCCTCAGACATATGCACCTCAATCATGGGATTTTGATTAAAGTAGCAGATCAAAGTGGAGAGCCAGGGTGTTGGGGCATCCGCGTAGTGTGGGTGGAAGTCAATGTAGTACAAGTTTTCCACCTCCTCATTAAGATTAGTGCGGTAAAGTGCTTCAATAAATGCCACGACAAGAATTTTAGCTTCTTTGCAGGCTTCAGGAAGTTGGGCAAAAAGGGAGATACTGTGGTAGGTGATTTTAGCCAAAGGGTTGAATTTGGCAAGCATTGAGACATTCATGACAGCAGCTTCAGCATTATTAAATAACTTTGAGATGTCGCTGCATATAGATTCAGGGAAGTTGGGGGGAAGAAGAAGGTGGGCAGGCCTAGCTGGAACTGAGCCACTGATTGGGCCACTGCTTTGCATAGGGTTGAGCACTGGGGAGAGGCCACCACAGCTAAGTTGAGCTGGTGGCCACTTTGGTAGGGGGCTGCATTTGGCAGAGGAGTGAAATGTCTGGGGGGTGAGGTTTTATCAAAGTCAGAAAATTTAGCCTGACCATAATCATATTGGCTGAGAGGTTGACCGGAATGCTCACTAATGAGAATGTTACCTGATTCGTCAACCTCTGCCAATAGGTCCTATGGATTTTGGTTCACAAGAATAGTGATGTTAGAAGTTGGGTGGGTGGGAGTGGGTGAATGGGTGGGTGCTTGGGTGTGAGGGGTGGTCCAAGCCTGGCTCTGATTGGCTAGAGGATTTGTGTCATGGTTGGATGACTTTATAGTAGGAACTGATGCTACAGACAAGGCTGGGTGATAGGAGGCCCAGAAGGTGAAACTTCAGGATCTTCCTGACCTGAAACACACCTTAGATCAATGCTGGGTGCAAGCCAAGCATGCCCAGGTTGATACTAATGGGGTGCAAAACTCCCAGCCTCTTATCTCAGCTCAGGCACTAAAACGAACGATTTACATTATAAACATAGATGGTTTAATTCGCCTGGTTGGAGAGCAAGGGTTTGAGTCCCGCTCAAGCTATGAAATTTTAAGCTTAGGCAAAATACGGCTTTAATCAATTACTTGAGTGAAGGCACTTTTGGTGTATTTTACTAAAACGGGTGGAAGTGTCTGTTTATTGGAGTTTCAAGGCTTGGGTGCACTTCCGCAGAACCTGAATTTCCCCAGCCCACTTTAAATATATTTTTGCGACCAACATTCCTTGTTGGTTGACTTTTCTTGAAAAATTTTATCCGTTATTTTTACATTTTTCCAATGGTTCCTTGGGTGAGCTTGGTGGTTGACCTCTTCAGGGAGGTCTCCAACCATGTGGGCCTCTACTTATTATCACCATTTACCCAATTCCCAGGTGCTTTCTTGGGCTGTTTAGGTCCCCTCCAGACTGAGACACCCAAGTCTACTAGCGCCCAATTACCCTTGAAGATGGACTCCCCTTTGGTGTCTACTCAAGTTGGGAGGTTTCTTACTTACCTGGTCTCATATGTGGTGCTTTACACCCTCGCCTAGGTTACCTTTTGCTCAAGCACCATTCTAGGTGTCTCATTTTCCATTCTCTTAATGGCTAGTTCCCTAGCAATGTGGGTTCACATCCCAAATCACCTTGCTGGGAACAAGAGAGTTACAGACACTCTCTTGACAATTTGGGGGGATGATTTCCCATTCTGGCCCATCAAACGAGAGTGGAGGGTGGGAGAGGGCAGCAAAGTACCCCATACAGAACCCGCGGAGGGGGGCTCTGAAGCCGCATCAGTGGAAGTGGTATGTGGGCAAGCTTTTTGCATGTTCAAGCCCAAAGCAGAGGGGACAAATCTGCCAACCATTATTGACCTAAGCCCAAAAGATATGATCCGGTGCTGCGGTGACACTAGCACAGGGGGGATTTGGTGGGCTATGGCAGGGTGGTGTGGGATGATGGTGGCAGTTGCGCGAGGGGCAGTGAGGCACTCCACAACAGAGGGTACTGCAAAGATGAGGTTGGGCTGAGCGCCATAAGCCATAAGCCCCATGACCAACTGGTCTTATAAAACTTGGGGCGGGAGGTGGGATGGGAGATTCGCAAATGACACCACCAGGGTGGTGTCTGAAGGGAGGCAAGTATGGGTAGTGGGAATAGGGGTTTTTTGTAAATTAAAGGAGTTATTGCCACCACTGCATTCTCCTCTGTTTGGAACCCAATATCAAAGTAGCTGTCAGAGAGTATCTGTAACTCTCCGTTTCCCAGCATGTTGGTGCAGATCACACAAGGCCAATACCAGGAAACCAGCCGATATAAGGGCAGCTGCTAGTGCCCCACAGATGGTGCTGGAGCTGGAGCAGCTAACCGCAAAAGTGGTTATCCACAGTGGGAAACCTTCAACGGAAATGATGGGGTGCTGGTTGGGAGCAGTAGGGAGTGGCACAGGTTGGAGGGAACCTGGGCAGCCCAACGGAGCACCAAAAGAAGGTCTTACTGTGGTTACAATCAATTGGTTAATATATTGTGAGACCTCCTTAAAGAGGTTCGCGCACAGGTTAACTGGAAATAACATAGAAATGTGCAAAAATTTGGGTTTTATTAAAATGGAAAGACGACCAACAAGGAATGTTGGTCAGGGGAAAATGTATTTAAGCTTGGATGGGGAAATTGGGGTTATGCCGCAGTGGGCCCAAGCAGCGACTTTCCAATAGGGCGATACTTCCATCCAAGTTAGTAAAGTAGGCCAAAACTGACTTCACTCGAGTTATTGACTGAAGTTGGATTTGACCTGAGCGCGTTATTTCATAGCAGGAACGGATTTTGAACCCTTGTTCTGAAACTAAGCACACCAAACCATCCACCTTAATTTGGTAAATAGTTCATTTTAATGCGAATGCCTTGCTGCAAGGCTGGGCCCTAGGTTCCTCCTCCAGGCCAACCTGAGCATACCTGGCCTGCACCCAGCGCTGGTCCACGGTATGCTTCAGGTCTGGAAGGGCCTGAAGTTTCACCTTTTGGGCTTTTTGGCGCCCAGCCTTATCTTTAGCATTTACACCCACAATAATGTCATTGGTACATGACATTACCCTCTTCTCCCTGAGGGGCTCCACCCCCCCTCCAGGGGCATGAGCAAGGGAGAAGTTCTTGTGAGCGGGGGCCAACTTCATAGTGGCAGTGATTGGGGGTGACTGTGAGCCAGCGGCCTGGGGGAAACGCTGGTGGAAAGCCTCTATCAATTCTTGGGCATGGGCGCAATCCCGCACAGGAACCCAACTATTCTCTGCCACATCAAACCCCTTTCATGACACCAGGTACTCCGTTCTTCTCTTCACATGACGCGAGACAACAATCTCCTCCACTTCCCACTTCGGCGCCCCATCCATGAGATATGCCTTGGGAATCTCTGTGGGGGAGCCCTCAAACAACGTAAGCTTGCTCTCATGGAAGACAGAAAAGATATAAAACGAGGGGGAAGATCCAACTGGTATGAGGCATGGCCCACCTTCTTAACAACACGGTAAGGCCTAATTCTCTTAGGTCCCAGCTTCTTGAATAGCTGCTTGATTGGGATGTTTTTCGCATCCAGCATTACCAGATCTCCTTCTTTATATGCTGGTCCAACCCCGTCTCTTACTATCTGCGTTCTCCTTGTAAGCCTGCATGGCCGCGTCTAAATTCGTGATCACCCCTTTGTGGACCTTCTTGATCATTTTTGCAAAGTCCACCACCGCTTCCACCTTGGGCCCACAAGCAGGCTCCATGTTGAAGGTGGGATTAAGCCATAGTTGGCAAAGAAGGGGGAACAACCGAATGATGCATGTTGCACGTTGTTATAACTAAATCGGGCCATAGGGAGATGAGAAACCCAATCCAAATGATCTGCGGTGGTGTAACACCGCAAGAACTGTTCAAGGCACTGATTCACTTGTTCCATCTGCCCATCTGATTGGGGGTGATAGGCAGTTGAATGGCAAGGGCGGATTTGCAGAGCCTTACACAACTCCTCTCAAAAGACAGAGGTAAACTGGGGGCCCCAATCACTCACTATTTCCTGGGGTACCCCGTGAAGGGCGAACATATGGGTAATAAACAGTCTAGCCATCTCCGCCATGGTGACCGTGGTCTGGCAAGAGATAAAGTGGGCGAACTTCGTAAAACGGTCCACCACCACCATAATAGCATCATAGCCATCAGAATTAGGTAACTCCACAACGAAATCAACTAATAGGGAAGTCCAAGGGCCCTCAGCCTTTTGGACTGGTACCAACAACCCCACGAGAGGCTGCCAATTCAGTTTCATTTGGTTGCAGACTAGGCACTCTT
Organism: Massospora cicadina; assembly: GCA_022478985.1. Classification (NCBI taxonomy): domain Eukaryota; kingdom Fungi; phylum Entomophthoromycota; class Entomophthoromycetes; order Entomophthorales; family Entomophthoraceae; genus Massospora; species Massospora cicadina. The sequence continues at coordinate 64,275 of JAKSZP010013342.1, read as the reverse complement.
TACAGTACCGGCCTACCTGAGCGGCTAATCCCTTCCAATTGTAAGTGTGGCGGATAAGCTCAAGGGTCTTCGCCTTTCCTGGATGACCAACAGTGATTCCATCATGATGGTCCCGGATGATTTCCAGGCGAGGTGATCCAGCAGGAACCCATAAGCGCCCCTGGAACCACACCATCTCATCCTTCACGTGATAACCTCTGGAAATATCCTCCTGATTCAAGGCGCTCTTTGCAAGGACCATAGTATATTCAGCTGACAATGGCTGAGAAAGGACCATTTTTCTGAACATACCATATTCCTCCACATTTTCTAGAGGAGCAAGCGCTGGCTTCTTGTCCAAGGGAGTGGGAAGTGGGGATGCAATCTGACCTGGCGGAATCATCAACTGGGTATAGTACATCTCCACCTCCTTGGGATCAGGAGCTAGGGCAGGGTTGTGGCTTAAGGCGTCCGCCAACCCATTCTCCTTGCTCTTGGTGAACTCATAAGAAAACACAAATTGGGCAAGGGTCTCATGCCACTGGGTTTGCCATGGGGTTAGTACATGAGGTTCGCGGTAGTACAGCAAGGCGCGGTGGTCTGTACGTACACGAAATGGTTGGGTAGAGCCATGCAAGTGGTGACACCAATAAGTCAATGCCTCCACCACTGCTAGTAACTCCTTGTCATAAACGGCGTAATTCAACTCTGGCAAAAACATCTTCCTAGAAAAATATCCCACCGGATACTCTATTCCATCTTCACCTACTTGTAAAAGGGCTGCCGCTATGGCGAAGTTAGAGGCATCTGAAGCAACAATAAACTCTTTCTTTGGGTTGACATGGCGAAGAACAGAAGTGGACAGCAACGTACACTTTACTGCTTGGAAGGCGTCTTCCAAAATGGAAGATCACTGTAGTACTTTTGCCCCACTCGCCTTATACAAAAGCGCGGCAACTTCAGCAAGGTTTGGGGTGAACTTCTTAAGGAATGTACACGTCCCTAAAAAACTTTTCAACTCCTTTACTGACGTTGGAGTGGGCCACTCACAAATCGCCTTCTCCTTGTCTGGAGTTATCATGTGTCCTTGGTCAAACACAACGTTGCCCAGAAACGTGACCTGGGACTTAAAGAACTCGCACTTTGATATTTTCAACGTAAGGCTGGCTGCCTTTAACTGCTCCACCACCTGTCAAAGGTGACCTGCATGGGATTCCTGATCAGGGGAAAACACCAGGATATCATCCATGTAAGCGACCGCGCATACCCCTAACAGGTCCCCCAACGCTGCATCAATGCGGCGTTGGAAGATAGCAGGAGCATTCTTAAGCCCAAAGGGCATGACCTGAAACTGGAAGATCCCTCTTCAGGTACGGAATGCGGTCAACCACTCTTGTCCCTTTTTAATCCGAATCTGATTGAACGCGTTGAGGCAATCCAACTTGGAGAAGACCTTCGCCTTCTCCACATAACGTGCAATCTGCGAATCCAAAGGGATGTGATGGAGGTCTGGTACAGTAACGTTGTTAAGGTTACCATAGTCTACGCAGTGGCATAAGGTACCATCAGACTTCCCCACAAAGAGTAGGGGGGAGCATACAGGGGAGGAACGCTGAAAAATCGCACCCTTGGCTAACTGTTCTTTCACCCACATATTCAACGCCTCTTCCTCCCGGACAGTTAAAGGGTAAATAGGAGAAGAGATATGCACTAGATCCACCGTGAGCTTGAAGTCACAATCAAACTCAGAGTGCTCAGGGAGTGCGTTGGCAGATGCTGCATCAAAAGAGGATTCCAAACCCCCAAGCAAAAAGGTATAGGGATTTCCACTGAGGGCTTCTGCATTGAGGCAAGGATACAAGGGATACGGTGGGGCCAGTGGGGCAAGTCGCCTGGGGCATTTTCTTTGGACAAAGGCAAAACAAATGTGCGACCATTTTTCATGGTGAGAGACAAGGTATTCTCCTTCAGGTTAGTTCTTATGTCAAACTTCTACCACCATTCCACACCCAAAATGATAGGGAACAGGAGGTTTTTGATCGCACTGAAGTGATCAGACAAGTGGTACTTGCCAACCTGATAATCCACTGTTCTAATGATCTTCAGAGTGGGAATACCCTGGGACACCCCTCCTCTAACCACATCACCTGGCAAGTAACTCAGCCCAAGGTAGTCGGCTAAGTACTGGTCCATATAGTTTCCAGTAGTGCCAGTATCCACCAAAATAGTAGTGGTAAGTTTCCCTTAAGGCGAGGAGAGGGTGGCAGTCAATAGAAAATACCCAGAATGGTCTTTATTTATGGAAGATAATGACACCAATTCACCAAAGTTCTCATTATCTATCTCAAGCCTGCACACAGAATGGGTTTGGGAACCAAAAAGGGGGTGGGATATTTGATCACTCTTAGTACTGAGGCCACATACCCCACCATGCCTTCTGCAGGTGCATATACTTGATTATATCTGAAACGAAGTTCCTTCTCCACCTCCTTAGTGCCCCAGATCATGGTAGAGGTCAACTGTGGGTTCTCAGGGGTAATTTGATACACAGAAATAGAGTCCTCATCCAAGCCATATGACCAAACAAAAGAGTCAGAGATAGATGCCAGGGTTTCGTTATAAAACGCATTTTTATATGCAAATGAACCTAACCCTGAAACTATGATGGAATGCCCAACATTATCCAAGGCCAACACCCCCAGGCCCATCTGTGCTGATTCCGCCGGCATTGTCTGAATGTGCTGGTGATGAAAAATCTATTTCTCAGAATGTCTTTTAGTAATTTCGGTGGAAAGTTGGGGAATCACAACTTTCAGACATCAAAAAGTCTGACTCCACCAGGTATGAACATGAAGGGTAGATACTTTCCAGTTGGAGGCAACCAAAATAATGCTGAGTTGCTCCAACCTTCTAGAAAATGAGGAAACAGCAGTGTGGCTAATGACAGCTGGAGCCCACAGCTGACGGCCACTGTTTTCACTTTGGAAAAGTTCCACACAGAAAAAGTTTGTGCACATAGGACAAGGTGGTTGGTCATCTAATGTCAGTAGAGTATCTGTAACTCTCCGTTTCCCAGCATGTTGGTGCAGATTGCACAAGGCCAATACCAGGAAACCAGCTGATATAAGGGCAGCTGCTAGTGCCCTGCAGATGGTGCTGGAGCTGGAGCAGCTAACTGCAAAAGTGGTTATCCATAGTGGGAAATCTTCAACAGAAATGATGGGGTGCTGGTTGGGAGCAGTAGGGAGTGGCACAGGTTGGAGGGAACCTGGGCAGCCCAACGGAGCACCAAAAGAAGGTCTTACTGTGGTTACAATCAATTGGTTAATATATTGTGAGACCTCCTTAAAGAGGTTCGCGCACAGGTTGACTGGAAATAACATAGAAATGTGCAAAAAATCAGGTTTTTATTAAAATGGAAAGATGACCAACAAGGAATGTTGGTCAAGGAAAACTGTATTTAAGCTTGGATAGGGAAATTGGGGTTATGCCACAGTGGGCCCAAGCAGTGACTTGCCAATAGGGTGAACTTCCATCCAGGTTAGTAAAATAGGCTGAAACTGACTTCACTCATTTTATCGACTGAAGTTGGATTCAACCCGAGCACATTATTTCATAGCAAGAACGGGCTTTGAACCCTTGTTCTGAAACTAAGCACACCAAACCATCCACCTCAATTTGGTAAATAGTTCGTTTTATATGAATGCCTTGCTGCAAGGCTGGGCCCTAGGTTCCTCATCCAGTCCAACCTGAGCATATCTGGCCTGCACCCAGCGCTGATCCAAAGTATGCTTCAGGTCTGGAAGGGCCTGAAGTTTCACCTTTTGGGTTTTTTGGCACCCAGCCTTATCTTTAGTATTTACACCCACAATAATATTATTGGTATATGACAGTAGCCCTTAAATGGGTGGAAGTTGATAAAGCCAGCCAGTGCAAAGGCTGCAGTGGCTAGGTCACTAATCGCCTTGCCAGCATATGGGAATAAATGCCTGTAGTCAACATGGAGGCAAAATCAAATGGCAGAATGAGGGAGGGCAAGTGGATGGGGGTGAGAAGAGTGGAGCCGTGCCAGGTGGAGCACTAAGTCCTGTGAGGGGATAAACTGGCTGGATGAGGTGGGCAGGCTGTTTGAGCCCATCCAAACATGTTTGCCTGCTGGGTGGAAAATGCTAGGCAGTGGAGCACTGCTGCCCCACATTGGGATGGCAGGTGGCAGATCTGAGGACATTGAATAGGAAATGGGCGTGGCCAGATGGCAGTGGATAAACAAACTTTTTTTAAAGAAATCACTCAAAAGTGAGTTCGAGTGGAAAGAAAGGTTTTAAGTTTAAATACTAAGTATTGATATATTAAAAGGGTTTGCTTCTTGACCCCTCAGTGATTATTGATAAAACCTTATAAAATCAATCACTTATTTTAATTAAAGTATAGGTATTTTAATTAAAAGTGCTTGATAACCCCTAAATATTTATCCCGCAGTAGAATAAAACTTTTCCTGAAAAATTTGTTGTAATTCAGGTGTGTAAACACGCCAGCGAGCAAAAGAAAATCCTGAATTTCAACAATATATGCAAGCAAAGGAAGGGCTGATTCTAGGTTTAAATTATGAAAATGTAACATTGAGTAGGGGTTTCTAGTACTGGTAGACTACATTTACAACTAAGCATGATATTATCTAAGATATCCCTTTGACTTTCATAACTTCATGAATAGGTTCTAGGTTTGGTCGTGATATTTAATAAGTATAAAATTTTAACTAGACTTACTCATAAAAGTTAATAATTATTAAATATTACTCCTAATAAATGTAAAGCTATTTACTAAATCGTTATAAGAGACCTACGGTCTGTGGATTGAAAGTGTTCAAACTTCCATAAAAGCAAATAGAACATCGGAGACATCGCTGTCGAGTTGGATGTCATAGTATTTGGTCTCATTGAAGCTCTTGATGATGGAAACTGGGCGCATAAAATAGGTTTTGAAATGAGAGTATCTGACAACCCAAATGATCTTATTGATGATGAGGTATCCAATTCTTTCGCCCTTTAAGCAATACCATAATTCTTTAGCTGACTTTTTGGTAAAATGAGTTGAACATTGGTTTCGGTTGGAAGAGTAAGATTTCACACTTAAAGTTTGGTTATGCGAGAATTTGATTTGGTAGACACAAAATGTTCCACTTTGACAGGTGATGGTTGGAGTCAACTTCTGAGGTCCACTCAAAGAGATAAAGGTTTTAATAAAGGGCGGATGATACTTGGATACTGTCAATATAGATTTCAGGTGCCGCTTAAACTCCACCAAAAGCTTTTTGGGGGGTTTGGAATGGTAGGAAGTGAAGTCTCCTTTGCCACTCCAAATGGAGGAGTTGAAATCCAAAGGTGTGCCCAAAGGGTAGCATCCATTAGAGTATTTGTTGATCTGTTTTGATTTCATCACACTTGAGCATACATCCTGTAACTTGGGGGCAGTATAATTTAGGATGGTATAGAAATCGTATAAACCTTTGATAGCGACGAAAGCTAGATAAATGTAAAATATATTAAAGAGCATAACCTCATCTATAGAATTTTGAGTATTTAAGCTATCAGAACTGATAAAAAGCTGTAGGTGGTATTAAATTTTTGAATAGTTTGGACATGAAGAAGATTCCTAGATTTAAGATTGGATTACAACATAAAATCATTTGCAGATAGTTTATTTAATTAGACTGATATCAGGTTCACAATTTGCCTATCTTGGATACGATATACTAATAAATCTCATCTATATGGGGATTTCCGTCATAAGCGCAGGTAAGTTCATGAAGTATTTATTATGCCTAAGTAAATCAATTTTAACTTTTTAATTTGGTTTATATCGGATGCATATTTTAAAATGTTACCAACTTAGGTTAAATTTTATATTTCCCATAATTTAAAGCCAAATATAACCACCTTCGAATAGATATACTCTGTCTTCAAAGCGCTGGCATGCACCCAATGTAAATTTAGAAAATTATAGTCCCCAAGAGATGTAGGTCATTATTAGCTATATATTAAAACTCATCCAGTCTGACTAATAGTATATCTCTTTATTAGTGCTAGTGAGGCCCACCCAAGAGGAGCCGGCACCGCGTAGACTCATTATAAATCGCAAAAACTAAAATGGACAAAATTCTATACTAAACCATATATTTTTAGTCAAAAATTCCTACAAAAAAACTAAATTTACTCAATTTTCAAATATAAACTTTGAGCTTTATATATTCACCAATACAAATTTCTACGATAATTACTTCATATGAAATACCCTTTTCTGGAATCTAAACTTCTTCAATGGTGGGCAAGCCATATGAGCTACATAATCTGACTAAAATTTTACTTATTATACTATTAATCCAATCTATAGATATATACTCAAATTTGTTTTTCCTCTCAAGGTTATTTACTTCAATTATACTTTTTATCAATTCTTATGTTATCATTATACTTCTTATAAGAGACACAAATTTTAAACTTTTAAACTAAAGTAAAGTATGTATACTATTTATAGGTTATCTCAAAATTCATTTCACATTCTTTTATTTATCTGGGAAAGCTGACCAGGGGACGGACACCTCTAGTAGTAACATATAGAATATAAAATATAAAGGAAAGCATAATGTTGATACCCCACACTAGGCAAGCTACTCTTGAAGTCAGCTGGTACCACCAAGATATTAGATCATATTATAGCATATCAATAAGGACACTACCCTATGTTAGAAAAGAGATGGATAAAGAGTTGATCTGAACGAAACAAATAAAAAAACATGATTCAATGAGTCTTCTCCATTTTAGTTTTAAAGAAAGCCAAAGAGCTACGCTTAAAAATGCTCAAAAGGTGGGAGTGAAATCTGTTGACTGCTGCATTAAAGGTTAGTATTGCGCTTTTGAATACATCTAGCACAATTTTCTGGATAAAACATAGTGCAATAACCACCATAAGTGATCAGGGCAATGTTGGGTTTTGGAGATTTCAGTTGGGTTGCAAATATGTTGTGTGATAAAGAATTATCTTGTGTGCTGCTATGTCTAAATAGGTGCATCACTTCAAGACATACTACTATAGATGTGGATCATAGTTCTAGATGGTGGGGTGGTATTCCAAGTTCACCACACACTACACAAGAGGTTTATGTAGCATTAGAGCAAGTTGCAGTCTGGTAGGTGCACCTCAGACATCTCCACATATTAGCTCTAATGTGAAGTTGTGTTAAAGAGTGATGGGTGTGAATATGGATTATTTTTTGTATGGATGGCATACAGGATTTCTAATGCATTGAGATAATTGACCCCTGTTATGGTAGTAGTGCTTCATTGAATCATTCCTGGTGGAAGCTTGCCCTTTGTTCTAAAGCATAAACTAGCTTGGGACTTTCCCTAAAAATTTTGTTCCACCAACTTTAATGTGACATTTTGTCCTGTCTGATGCCTTGGATCAGGCATTTGTAGCGTTTTGGGCTCCCATGTGGCCCAGTAGGTTAGGATGCTTTGCAAGTTACTTTAATAGGCTGTTGTATAATATAATGGAAATACCCAGCTTCTATTTTCCATATGCCTTACATCTGGCACTGATATATGATGACAAAATATGTATAACTTAAAGCTGGACTATGGAGGCAAGCTTTAGAGCTGGATGCTATTAAAACATCTTAACCTCAGAATTGAGAAACTTAAATGGTGGAAAAGAATGACTATAAGTTAGTTGCTAGCCTCTGAAGTAACCTTTATAAAACGTATTTATCATAGTAAAGGTGGCATGCAAGGAATCACTCCCAGCACTCTCTGGCATTGCGAATGCAAAAAGAAAAGACAGTGCAACTGTGGAAGTGCCAATTCCTGAGAGCTCAAGTTTTTGTTCATGTGTCAAAAACTAATCACACCGCAAAATCCAGATAAGGCATGAGGGGTAGCCAAAGTGACAAAAGGATCAAAATTACAAACTGAGGTTGGAATTTGTGAGGCTTGATCTTTAAAGGTCGCCTCAGAGAGCACCACTCAATCCTTACATTAGGCTTTTTGAGCCTAAAGAAATTCTTAAAAAGGTTGCAATTTTAGCTTCTAAACATGATCTCAGTTGAAAATCCCTAAGCATTTTGACTTGGGATCTTGGAAGTCAAAATTTTAAGTTGAAATGGAATGATCAGTTTAATTTTTATTGTCACAGTTGATTATGAGGGTTAGATAGGACAATTGTATTTGCAAAATCTGATTGGGAGGCGCAAGCCCAGTGTTAACTGGTTAGGTCAGGTGCTATAGTATGGGTAATCCAAATCCCTTAAGTTACAGCGGACCTGCTCTACAAAGTTGAGTAGACCCATGCCGCCACTGTGTCATGGGCCTTATAGTATTTTATGATTTTGAGGGGATGAGAAAATGTCCAAATCCATCCATGGAGCAAACCACACACCAAAGAAATAAATGAAGGTGAGATTATATGGAGTGTGCTGATAACCGCGTTATGGGTAGATTATTGAGTTGACAATAGACACATGACCTGTCAGGCTTGTGTTCAAACCCTTAAAATAGGCAATATGGCTTAATAGTTTTCTCAGTATATTGTTTTCCTTTGTAATTCTGGCATACTCACCTGCCTCAATCCATACTTAAATGGTGTACATGGTCAGTGGCTGGTTGGGAGGCAAATGGTAGAATGAAGGGGCAATGTTAGCTTGACACCTTGGTGGGCAAGAAAAGAGTGCTATCCAGAATGATTGATATTTGCCAAGTAAAATTATTTCACTTTTATTCCTATTAATTGCAGCTTTGCTCACTGCATAATATTCACTCATAGTGAGTTCCATGAGGTGGGCATCTTAATTGCCAGATATTCCTACCAACTATCATCAACAAATGCCAACATTATAGCTGCTGCTTGTCCCTGTGCCATGACTCCAGCTATGCGTAATTTAATATATGAAGGAGGTGATCCAGGATGAAATTATGCAACAGAGGGCTGAGTGGGTAGCCTTATTTAAAGTCTCTGTGGTGTTACTAGCTCGATGAGAAACCTTAGATCACCTACTATCATAGTACTGATTTTGTGAGAATCATGCTCCAGTTGATGAACCTTGTGGGTAATATGAAAGCCTGAAGGCTTTCTCATAAGTAGGTCCAATTTGTATGGTCATATGCTTTTTGTTGGGCTAGAAAACTAAGGCTCCGGTGGCTTTTGATTGGCAAACGTTTGCCACAGTGTGGATTTTGTCCCAAATTAACCTTCTGAGTATATATCTTTATTGCCATGGTAACAGTACGCTTGCTGAAAAATCTCCTAGTCAACTACTCATAATTTTAGTGAATATTTCAGTTTTAGCGTTAGTAAGCTTATAGCATGAATTGGTTAGATCCATTTTTAATCCCTTCTTAAATAAAGTAATCACATATGCATCCTGGCTTCCTGGGAGAAGACAGGTACCTTTGGAGCATTTGTTCATGGAGGCCAGGAGACATAGTGCCATGTTGTGGAAGAGTTTTTTAAGAAATTTATACAGGAATGCATCAGGACTTAGGCATTTTCTGCGCAGTATATGTTGTACCATTTTTCAAAATACCTATTATGTTATGAGATTTAATATATTGTTTCCAACAGGTGATGGCTGAGTACTGGCACTATTAATAAACCTCACATTTTGTTTAGGTATGGTTGGCTAAGTTTGATACAGATGTGTAAAGAATTTGTCTTTTTCTGACAATTCTTCCAGGGTTCTTTCCAAATATTACATGTTCGTCAAACGTGTGTGCAAGCTAGTGGATTTCCATAAGAGTGGATCATCAAAAGAAGCATCTTGGGCAGGATTCACCTGGCTTTCTAATATTACCTTTTAGCATAACATTAATGTGGTGTTATTGCTCATGGGTGAGTTATTTTAGAAGGGCTGAACTTCTGCCCACCTAACACTTCATCCAGGGCTCTATTTGCTTAATGAAGCGCTGTCCTCTGGGTGGTCTAACACAGCTAAGGTGCGTCTAATAATGACTGAGTCTTCAAGGTGTTTGCGGTTTTTAGGTGATGAGCTTTTCATTTAAACTATTTTTAAGTTTGACCGTGTTAGGAGAGGGAAGTGTGTAGGGAACTAGTGAACTCCTGTAAAGTAGAATTATTTTAATTTAGTTGTTAAGTTTATGGAGTAAAAGTGTGTCTGGGTGAATCATTTTAACAAGTAATTTCTATGCAGATACAATTGGTAAGGACAATGTCACCAAGGCTAACCTATGATCAGAGAAATTAATTTTTAATTGATTTTCTCTCACAATCTTGTTTGTGTATAAATCATTCTTTCTTCTTATAACATACTTCCTTAAATAATTTATTGATGAAATTTTGTTTAGTTACTTAAGTTAGATGAAAATAAATATTCCACTATATTTATTAATTTTCATAGTTAAATAAAGAATCTTATATATAAGAAGTAATTTTTTTATATTCATGGTAATCAGTGTATTTTTACATCTTAGAAGTTTGATATTTTGTTAATTTAATAGTGAAATGGTACCATCTAGTACTAAAAAAATAGTGAAATGGTATTGCTAAGTGGTTGAAGGTCATTTGGCTAATTACCACGTAAAAGTTTTATTATTCCTAAATTCATCTTAAGCTTTGAGTAGAAATTTTTTAAATTGTGTCAACTTTAAGGAATATCACATTGTTTAAAGTGTAAGCTAGCGAATTTCAATAAAGCAAGTCTAATAGGCTCAGAATAGCCTTTTATCTCAGTTTATTATATTTTAGTTGAGAAGCCGTTAATTTGTGTGCAAAAACTTGTTGGCGCTAGTATATGATTTATTAGGACGTTGATAATAGTCTTGCTTTATAAACCTGGTAACAAGTCATGTTTGGCAGGTGGAACTTCACTAGGGACGGTATTGTAAATTCCAAGAATCGTCTTCAAAGCGCGGAGCTTAATATGTACTTTTGGATTTCCTATGACTGTAGGCCACCAATATGTCAATGGGTCATCCCAACAGTTCATGTCGCCAGACAAAATTGTGCTGGAGGGAGGGGGAAGCAAAGGGATTGTTGAAATACCATTGCTCTAGCTGAAGTGTAGCATTGGCTTTGGAAAGTGCTGAATTATACCCCAGGCTGAGTCAGAGGCTTGACTTTACTCATCCTATGGGGATTAGTCATGAAGAGGATTTTGAGTTTATTTGAAAAAGTCAAGAGAATTAGCAGCGAACATGGAAAAATCAGTCATAAGCTAATATTGGAATATTTGCTTATGATCAATTGCTTTTTATTGCTATTGTAGAGATCCAAATCATTTCTACTATTATTTTCCCATAATTCTAACAGGATGCCGATCTTTATAACTATAAATTAGACCCAAACCCTGAAATCAATAACATTTACTATTTGCCAGTCCTGAATCTCCTGATGGGCCTATCTGTGGGACAGAACTTTTATTTTAATAATTATCTCTCCTTGCCAAATTTGATTTAGACTCATATTTCTGCTTCTGATTGTAAGATCAGTAGGGTGCATTCCTTGGGGTTAGCACCCCTGAGTATTTAGATGCTGTGGTTTGCCCAACCACCTTTGACTGTTAATACCAACAGGAAACCCCACTAGAGCCACTGGTGCGATGCAGGTGCCCCAGTTTGTAATGAGTGAGAGAAAGAGTTGACGAATAATTCCAAGTGATTGAGGAGGGTGGCTGGACCACCTTGGGCGAGGAGGGATGCAGAGCTAATGAGCCACACAGGCATGAGGCTAAAGGTTGAAGGTACTTACTGAGCTATCCAATCCAGTATTTCTGGGGGGGTAAGGCGCTTTACCTGGTGCTGGATGTCAGGCTTCCTACCCAATTTGAGATTTGGATGTGTCTGATGAAGGGAATTAATCCCTATCTTACAAAATATCCTGAACTTTTATTGAGGATAATCCCCATCAAAAATCACAGCCTTCAGATATTGGAAGGCCCCAACATATGCTGTTTACTATTGCTCCCTTAAATCTTCTTAATCTTGGGATTTAAACATAATTTATGCGGCAAGCAAGTTCTATTTGACCAAGATGACCACCCTGCCATAGAATCCCTGATTGGCATCAAGTATACATCTTAGTTTGGACTGCTTGAAGATTTAATGAAAAAACCCTCCTGAACTCCATTATAATCCTATTCTAAGCAAATAAACTTTTCATTATTTTTGCTCATTTAAGTTAAATTGGCCTAAACTATCTATTTTGTTAAAAACTAATTTTTAGGATTTATTTTTGCACTAGGTTTGCCTCTAAAGTTAAGATTTATGACTCCAGAAACTTTAACCTGAGGAAAGACTGTATGGCCAAGGAAAGCAAAAAACGTATAATCCATAACCCAGGAACTTTAGATTTCCTGGCCTTAGAAATTAAAGAGACCAGTGGTCTAAAAACCACTTAGTCACAACAAAAGCGATGATCCTGCCATGATACTGTCAAATTCTGGTGGTTGACCCAAAAATAAACCCTTCGACAACCATCAGATCAGGCTGATTATCCTCCCAAAGCTCGAGCTAATACTCTAATTATGGGCTTAAAGCCTATTGCAACTACATGGCTCAGGCCTATTATATCAACGTCAATACAATCTGAATATTCCTATCAAAAGCTCAGGCCAAATACACTTTCAGATCAGGCCAATTGTCTCTACACCAAAGCTCAGCAATTAGTCCCAACTATTCATGACCAATATTACTAATTAGCAGAAAAATCGTTTGGGGATCAACCTGAAGATAACGTCTACTAATCCCGTGGAAAAATAGATGTTAAACGTAATTAATCTCCCGCCCTAGGGCGAAAATTTGCATGTCAATCTTTGTAATCAGCATGATAGCACTTGCACATGGACCGCCCAAATGGGAGTACCTACTGCTATTGAGAGAGGCCTGCTGAAGTCCCAATTAGGGGTGCGTCATCCATACTAATCAATGCAAAAAATTCATAGAAGATGAATTTTGTCAGCAGTATGACATAATCAAATCAAGAAGATCCTACAACAATTTTGCACGTTCTTATTGCGATTTTTGCTCCTGAAATCCTCCCAATCTTAAGAGTATTTTGCCACCAATAAACCTAGCAATAGGTCCCAGTCATATCAGTTCAAGGCTGAACTGAGGTGGGAAATAATCTGTTAATATTGCGTGATTGAATGTGGCCAGGAAATGCCCTATAGGTATAAATACCAGCGCCTGGCCTAGTAAATAATTATCAAATAAATATCATCTAATAAAATTATTTTTATTCAGGTTTAGACCATCTAGTACTAAAAAAATATTTTATTTTATCTCTTTTCTAGTTTTTATTTGAATCTTTTTTTTTTGGAGAAGTTTTGACAAGCTGGAAGTGCCAGATCCACAGCTTGTACTTTTGCCTACCTTATAAGAAGATCTTGATTATGTATGGAAAATTAAGCCCAAAATCGACCAGAAGAGTCAGGGCTATTTGAATACACCTAGTGAGTTTCCAAACGGTCAAAATACTGTATGCCACTGGCAAAATTGAGGATCATTTGGCCAAACTTGATTTCAATTAAGCATGTAGAATCTCAATTATCAAGCGAGTGATCCTAAGAATTTAACAACTGGTGCTCACTCAAAATTAATGACACTCTCTGAGATGGATTCAGACAACCAGTTTCTGGCAGATTCAGACAGATGAGTAAGTGATAGTGAGATGGAAACTAGTGACAAGGGTATCTCAGATTATTTTAATATCAGCTGCCAAAAATCTGATGTGGGTACCTCCTATTCCCTTGATCTTATCACAGTGAGGGGGAGCTTATGTAGATACACCAAACCTGATTGACCTTACATCTGAAAGCGTAAAAGCTATGCTGAAAACTTTATATCAGGGTTTTAGGATTGGTACTTCACAAATTGATCCCTAGGTCAGCTTGATCTATTACCTTAAGGAACAGGCGCTCAAGATATAATTATACATGAAACTGTGATGCAACCATAGCATCTCTTTCCAAACGTCTCAAAGACAGTCAAGCAACTAACGAATTCCTGGTTAACTTTGATAACCCTTAATCAAGCATACCCAGCGATTCTTGCTAGACAAAATATGGGAATCACAGAAATTTACCATGTGCAAGAAGAGGAACAATCTTCCCAAATTTCTCTACTGGAAAAACTAAATTCCAGTTTAACTGAAGTCTAAAAAGCAATTGTGGATAATATATAGGACTTGCCAATGAAGCTCATGGGAGATTAAATACCCTCATGGAACTTCTAAATGAAAGAGTCCTGAAGATAGCATCAGAAGTTCTTGCTCACCATGGGTTATCACACTAATGTGCACAAAACATGAATACCCGCTGTCAAAAACCGGAAACTCATTCTGATTTCTTAATATCTCAGTCAGAACGACTTACCATACATTTCACTTTGTACTGAAGAAATCGATTAGAGTTAAATGAAAAGAACTATGCATTTAAGAATTACGTTTGGGCTGAACTGGATACTGTAAACAATACATCAAAGACCTTGCAGCGAAACCAGCCGTCCTGAATAGTGATGAGGAAGATGCCCAGATCAAAGAGGAATTTTCAAAAATTTGGACTGTGGTGTCAAGATTGCAGGCCAGAAACATTGAAATTACTCTGGAGAATTAGGAACTCAGAATTCAATTATCAACTGCAAATTCCTGAGTAGACAGTATGGCCAAAGACATTAAAAGCATAACGTCCAATCAAGCTTTATTCAAAGAGGAGTATATTGACCTTAAAAAAAATATGAATCCCTCGAAATACAAAGCTGCCAGTGCTCACCCAGCCTTGAAAAAAAGAAATGGGAAAAAGCTCTGCTATTCAGCCAAAAAACAACTTAGAAAAACAACTAAGGGCCAAATTTAAGCATTGGAATTCAGTAGTTCAGAGCAATATCATGAAATTAAATCATCAGAAATCAAAACCTATGCAGAAACTGATATTATAAACATCCGTCCTATGCCTAGAGTTCTGGCATCAATCCTGACTCCAGATACTCCCCAATATGAAAGAGGGACGATTCTAAACAACGATACACCAAAACGTTCAAGAAGAAGTACAACCCCTATTCCTGAAAACGGGCGAGATGACTTTAAACCATTGAACTTACCAAAGTTTGATAAAGATGAGAACGTTCACTCTTTCCTCAAGATATTTGAAAAAGCAATATGGGGAGCATCAGACTATGAAAAAGGATCAGCACTGATCAACTCACTCAATGCCCATAGCTGTGACCTTGTTATACCCTATTTAGGTGACGATTTGTCCTATATGGAAGCCAAACTTGTAGTGACAAAACAGTTTGGAGGGCCTGTGAAAATAGAGCCCAAAAAGAGAGCTTCTTAATATTGAATTCAAACAGAATGAAACTATTAGGGACTTCGCAGACATATATTTCCATGAGACACAAGTCTTGCTTGGATGCAATGCAATAGATAAGTTTGACACTAATATTGCAATGGAACATGCAGTTATTCCCTTCTGTGAACTGCGAAATGTCATGATACCTGCATTTAATGGAAGCATGGAATTAAATAGCTTAATAGTTAACTGATAAGCTGTACCAAGTTTTGATACCCCTAATCAGCAAGGATCAGCAAAAATTCCGATCTTCAGGCCCAAAAAGCAACAATATGTCCAACTAAGGGAAACATTTGTGAACTATGAACCAAAAATTCGAGCAAAAACAGAAAACAGGACAGGTTACATGTCAAAAGTGTGGTCAAAAGGGGCATTTTGCTAACCAATGCTACAAACTGTCTGACAAAAGCCTGGGGTCAATGTTGATCTAGAAATCAACAGTGACAGTGAGGCGGGAAAAGAGCAAGTGGAGTGGAGGCGGAATGCTCAAACTCCACCAATGTTTAAAATATTCCACTTGATCCTGGTGAGCTCTTTAGGACCAAAGATGTCGCTGAATATAATCTCCACCATATTGTGGATGATGATGTCATGATGGTTACTACTCAGGCCATAGCAAAAGCAACTAAACCCTTGAAAACTACCAAAGAAGCCCGAGCAGAGGTATAAAACATTATGTAAAACATATTATTGATCAGGGTTTAGACCTCCAACCAAGATGTTCAACTAAACTACCTTTGCTTAACCACTTACAAGTAGCCATTCCCATGAAGACCTAATCAGATAACTCTTCAGATATTTTCTTAAGTCTGAAATCACACCTGGAATTGGGCAGTAGTCACAATATCTACACAATAAATAATTCTGAAAACTACTCCAAATGTATTTTTATTTAACCGAGGTAAGCCAACCAGGAGATGGACATTACCAAAACAAAAGCTTAAACTAAAAATAACGTAACTAATTAATTCAAACAAAACGCCAAATGAGCGATTGAATGAATCTCACTGAACAAAACAACCAATCAGGTGGGGAGCGGAAACCACTTATCCCTCCATGGAGGAAGAGGAGGGGGGATTGGGGGGCTCATCTTTGGCAGCAGCTATCTCTTCCCAGAGTAAGGTGAATGTCAAGGCAGATAGCAAGGGCGTCGGGCATCAGCAGTATGTGGTTCAATATCACTGATGATTGGTACTTCTGAGTAATTGTCAACCATAAAAACGGCAGTAATATATTTGGCTAAAGCCTTTTCAGCTTTAATGCGGGCATCTGGTAATTTAACGAATGTTGCAATGTGGTTTTGGGTGATCTTTGCTTTCAGATTTTGTGCTACAGTTAACATATTCTGGATAGCTTCAGTGACATTTTTGTGAAGTTATTTTGCATTAATCTTTCTTTTTGGAGTAAGATTTAAGGGGATAACAGAAGGTGGAATTCCTCCTGCCAATGCTGCCACTGGTTTTGTGGTGGCTTTGCAGAGGGGATGGCAATCTGGTGTGGCGGCTGCTTCTACTTCAATCTGGTGGTCACTATGGAATGGTTCAGCGTTTGGCTTTGGGGCATATAAACGTGAATGGAATTCTGAATCCCATTTTGCATTGCAGAATCGGTCATTTTGCAGCGATGGTTCTTTGATAAAATTACCTGATTCATCAATTTTATCCAAAAACTCCCATGGGTTCTGGCAAAATTGAATCGCGGAATCAGCATATGGTTGAGAATTGGTTAATTTATTGGATGTTGCATGAAATCAGACTGGTGTCAAATAATGTACTTAGTTTGGAGATTCATGTGTGGCGCTGGGGCATGGTGAAGGCTGATTGGTGGCTGCAGGTGCAGCTGCAGCAACAGGCTTTTGGGGAGGGGGAGGTAGGATCATACCCCATGTCAGAATTAGCACAGAGTGGGCGGCAGATTAGTGGCCGTTGGAAAAACTATCAGCACCATCGGAAGCTGCTAGATATGGGCACTTGCATTTTGAGTGGTCTAACTCAAAACAGGATGTACAAATCGTCTATCCGCCCTCAACACGGGCCCAGAACGGATGGTCAGGGGCAGATGGGATAGCAGCGCGAGGGGGAATTGATAGGTAATTTTGTTCATTTTAGGGCTGATTGTGGCATACACCCGAGGCCCAGAGAGGCGTGTGTCACCATTTGGGACCACAAATTGCAAGATGAGTGGAGCCATAGGCTGCCAAACCTTCCATCAGCTCCTGGTGGAGCACCTCAGGGGGAAGGTGGGTAGGTGTAAGGAGAGTGTCTATAACTCTCCTGTTTCCAGCATGGTGGTGCTTGGTGCACAGAGCAAACACATGGAAACTAGCCGTTAGTATAAGGTTATTAGAGCCCAGCAGAGGGTGCTGGGGCGATAATAACTTAAGGGATGAAGAGAGATCATGATAGCAAACAATAGACCAAAAACGACGCGGTGCACCAAGTAGGAAGGGGTAAACTCTCCAGGCTGGAGGGAACCTGAGCGACCCAATGGTGCACGAGTTGAAAATTTAATTTAATTTTAAAATATGGTAGTTAATGCAGTGTGAGACCTCCTTGAAGGGGTCTGCGCACAGGTTTGCTAAAGATAACATATAAAAACGGAAAAACGGGAAATTGTTTATTGGGAAAGTTGACCAACAAGGAATGTTGGTCGTGAAAACATATTTAAAATGGGTTGGGGTAATTATGTGTCTGCAGAAGTGTGCCCAAGTCTTGACGCCCCAATAGACAAATGCTACCATCTGATTTGGTAAAATACACTGAAAGTGCCTTCACTCAAGTGATTGATTGAAGCTGTATTCTAACTGAGCACATGATTTTATAACTCAAGTGGGATTCAAACCCTTGTTCTCCAATTAACCGAATTGAACCATCTTCATTCGTTACATAGATTGTTTGTTCTAGTGTCTGAGCTGAGACAAGGGCTGGGCGTTTGAAACCCCATTATTACCAGCCTGGGCAAGATTTTCTTGTACCCAGCAAAGGTCTAATGTGTGTTTCAGGTCAGGAAGAGCCTGAAGTTTCACCTTCTGGGCCTCCTGTCACCCAGCTTTATCTTTGGCGTTGGTTCCCACTATTAAGTCATCCAACCATGACAGTAGGCAAACCAGCAAACTGAACCACCAAGGTGGTGTCTGCTGGGAGCCAGGTGTTGTTGTTGGGAGAGGTGTATCCTGGAAGACCAGGGGAACCGTTTCCACAGTGGCAGAATCAGCTTCACAAGTGAAGCCAAGATCAAAATACTCCTTATAGGGGCGGAAGTCAATAGAACAGGCTGGTGTCATCACCGCCAGAGCCATTTTGATAATGGCTTGGTCATTGAATGGAAAAAGTTTCCCATATTCAACCCTAAGGCTGAAACACATGTTGCTCTGAGGGAGCACCAGGGGGCAGTTGGGCACTGCTTGGGACCACATGAGGTGGGTGTCAATATCCTTGGGAGGAACGAATTGTCCCATGGGTTTGGAATGGCTGGGCGAGCCAGTCTGAGCACGTTTTCCTGTCAGATGGAAAATGGCGGATAAATTTTTTGCCGCTGCCCCACACTGGGGCAGCTGGCGGGGAATCTGATGACATCAGAGTGAAAATATGGTAGGCAATTAGGTTTTACTTTTTATTAACCATAAAAATTGCTCAGAAAGTTACGCTGAGAGGAAAGAGAGTTACTACTCTAAATGTACTTATGTGGATATAGCAGTAAACAAGGTGCAAGTTCAGGCCATCGTTGATAGTGATGCTCTTATCAATATAGTCAACACAAAGTTAGTTAAAAAGTTAAAAAGTGCGCCGGATGTTGCCCACTGTCAAGAATATGGTACAGCTGGAGTGCATACAACAAAATCGCTAGGTGCATACAGTACCTTACCTCCCAGATTCAGATCAATTGTAGTGACAGAACCTGCTATAGTGTTGCCAAATACAAACTATGATATTCTAATCTGGACTGATTTCCTAAAGTGATAAGGAGTTGTTACTAATCACAAGGACGATACTCTCACCAATTTTGGCCAGGCTATCCCGCTTTACTATAACTGGGAAAGAGCAGTTGAGAAAAAGAAACCTAGCCTATTCATAAATCCGGCCTACAAAGATGGAGTAGTCCTGATTAAGTATGTCAAAGCGCAGTCAAAGATAAAAGCACTACCCACCTAGATCAATGAGTCAAAGGGCATCACACTTTAGTCAAATCAACACATCACTATATATCCAGAGATCAAGTAATTAATCTGATGGGACTAACAATTAATATCCTGCAAGGACTTTATGGTGAATTATATCAAATATGGTCTAAAATCTCAATTTAGCCAAACATTTTCCCTGGTATTATCATTACTGGTCATGGAAAATACACATCTTATCTCTCTTTTGCTTAAAATACTAAATTAAAGCCAAATTTGGATTTTTTTATAAAAATACAAAAAACACCCACTTGATTGAGCTAAAACTTACTAATGATTATACAATCAATGCCTGCCGCCCTGGCTTGGGGTGGTGCACCGCCATCTGGAATCTTTTGACCATCGCTGAAGTGCATTTGGGCTGGCTCTGCTAGCCCTCCCAATGCTACCAGGTTATATGACCCCCTCAAGACTTAGCTCACTACCTCCCAAGCTCCCAGTGGTGCTCCAGAGCCAGTTGGTGCTCCCATGGAGCAATTTGAATTTTGATCTCTGGGTATATATGGGAAACTATCCCATATGTGAGTGCAGCCATCATTGAGATGGCCTCAGCAGGTTTACACCCGCTGCTTTCCTTGACTTCCATACCTTTAAGGGGTACTTTAATCTCAGCTTCCATTTGGAAGCTGATGCAGCAGCAGCATCTCAGCTGAAAATTGTTATTAAAAAATCTAATTCTCACCATTTGCATGCAGCTCCCAGATGAGGCCGCTTTAGTGGTCCAGTTCGCCGGATTGCCCTCCCATCTCTCCCCCAAATGCCTCCATCATGAGCTCATGGAGGGTTTGGCCATTTACGGCGCAGACCCCATGTTACAGATTTTAGTTCCCAATGGGGTAGATGGTTGGCAGGGCCTTGCACCTTTGCAATGGTATGCCCATTTCATTACGATTCTCACCTCATAATTCCCCCACACCATGATCAGATCCACTCCTGATCACCCATTCTGGGCACTCGTTGAGAACAGCCGCACCATTTGCCCCTTGTGCTTTGAGCTTGATTACAAGAGGTGCAAGTGCCCCGCAGTTTCCGCTTCTGCCACTCAGACCTTGAGCGTTGGGCCTGCAGCTGTTTTTCCCCAATCTTTTGAATGGGGCTCGATCCTCCTGCCCCAACCTTGGGGCAATTTGATGCTACTCCAAAAGTGGCAACCAAACAAAACAAAATTTTAAAAATTATAATACAAATTTGACTAAATTATGGAATCCTGAGTCAATGGTTGAGCCAGTTTCATCTGAGCTGCAATGGTCAGCAACATGTGGCCAATAAGCTCCTGCCACAGCCCCAATTATGATAGAAAGCCCAGTGCTGTCCAAATTTAATCCATTCAAGGCTCTCAAATTGATTGATGAAAATGAACGGACGTACCACATAAAACTGATTTTACTTTGGAGGAGTTCTTCGTTGACCCTCCCAAATTGCATTCCCACCATTTTCGTCCAAAAATGGTTTTCCAAATTACAAAATATCAACAAAATGGCAGTTGAGGCTGAAGCTGCCCCTGCCAACAACCTACTCTGCCAAAAACTTCATGTTGAGATGGAGCCCCTTGTTGAGGGTATTCCTATCCCCAATTTTCCACATGATTTTAAGGAAGATGCAAAGTATGAGATTGAGGAGTTTGCTCTCAGTGCGAGCTGCGCTTGCATCAATGCAGCAAAAACTTCTCTTTTTAACCCAAATTATCTCAAAACCCACCAGCGCATCAAGTCAATCACTTGTGTGCCAGCTCTCATCACTTTTGCTGAGCATCAACTTGCTCAATTTGTTGAGGCGATTGGGACCACTGTCCTCCTTAACAAAGAAAACCAAAACTATACCCCTTATGCCCCATGTCACTGATGGTCCCACCCCAATGCTGTCTACCATGGTCCACCATCTAAAGCGGGTGCCAGACAGAAGTTTCCTCAAAGCTTCCTCACCTTCTGATATGGCTTTCTAGGCTGGTAATGAAGGTGCCATTTTAGATTTTTTTTAATAATCCCTTTACTTGGCCCATTTGCAATTAAAGATGCGTGTCATCTCCCTTTTGGGTTGGGCACTACTTGTAACAAAAAAAAAAAGAAATACACATCTTATGTGAAATCCTGCAAAATTGGCCCATATACATCAAGCGACATCAAAAATTGCATTTCTGCATCTGTTCCCTACCTCATAAATTCACTCATTCCATGAGTTTGGAAAATTTTTGAATTAGGCTACCTGATAAGGACCTACACAGCATAAATAATGTTGTCCCTAAGGCTGATTTAAGCAGCCTGACCAACTCTGAGAAAAGACAAGCTCAGGAGTTACTCTTTAAATATTGGGAAATATTCTCATAAGATGATTTCTACTTGGGATACGCTGAGGGTGTCACCCACAATATCAATACCAGATATCATATACTAATTTGATTACAGCCGATTAGATGCTCAAAATCATCAGAAGAAGCTGTATCTAAGGATAATAAGGAACTCCTCATCAGTGCATGTTAGTGCCTTTTAAAGGGTCCATGGGCGGCACCAATTTTAATAGTGAAGAAAAATGATGGAAGCAAAAAAGAAAACATTGATTATTGAAGTTAAGCACCATCACAAAGAAGGATTTGTACCATCTGCCTTGAATCAATGATGCCTTGGATAAGCTAGGAGGCGTGAAGTTCTACTTGGCAATGGACCTTATTAGCAGATATTGGCAAATAGATCTTTCCAAAGAGGAGTGCGAGAAATGTGCAATTATAACCCAAGAGGGCCTATTCCAGCTGACGAGTATGCCTCTAGGGCTCTGCAATGCCCTGGCTACCTTCCAAAGGGCTATACAAAATTTTGGGAGATTTGAAGTCGTCATGGTTACTAGTGTACCTGGATGATATCAACGTTTTCAGCCGCATTTTTGATGACCACCTAGAACACTTATAGGAGGTTTTCAGAAGGCTAGCAACTGCAAACTTAAAAATCAGGCCCAGAAAGTGCAAGTTCTTCAAAGTTCAACTGAAATCCCTCATATTTGTAATTGACAAAGTGGGTCTTCATCCCCAACACTCTAAGCTGGATGCCATCTCCAAAATGAAATGTCCCAAATACAAGCGCAATATCCAATTATTCCTAGGAATTATTGGGTACTATTTCCAATTTATTGCCAATTTCACTCAACTTGGGAAGATGCTTTTATATCTACTTAAAGATAAGGTCCCGTTCAACTGGACTCCAGCTTTCCAGAATGCATTTAACCAACTCCAATCAGCCCTATTGGACGCGCCTGTTCTTTGATACCCAGACTTTGTTTGTGAATTTATGGTCCAAACTTATGCATCTCTAACAGCAGTGGGGCCGTGTTATCCCAAGTTGGGGAATATGGTGAATAACATACAGTTGCCTTCACTATTCAGACCTTAAATGTTCATGAGAGTAACTACAAGGTGATTGAATGAGAATACTTAGTCATCATATATGCTTGCAAGAAATTTTGGGTCTATCTCCATGTCACTCATTTCAAAGTTGTTACCAATCATGCTTCCCTAAGATGGTTGAACAACTAAAGTGAACCTGAGAGACAATTAGCCAGCTGGGCATTAAATTTCCAAGCTTATGACTGCACAAATAAGCATCAAGATGGAGCAAAACATCAAAACGCTGATTGCCTATCCCAATTTCCCACCATTGCAACATAGTCAGGCCGCCAATGAGTTGTTAAGGAAATATTCAGTGGAGAGTACCAGGATGAGCCTGAGTCCATCCAAAAAATATTATTAGATTTACGAAAAAAATAAAACTATTAAAAATGGGACGCTTCACAAGATCGTTGAGTGCAAGCTGTATATTTTCCCAAGACCCTCAGCCCAAACAGACCTAATAGTGGCACATAAGGTCATAGGGAATGGTGGATCCAAAAAGATGAAAGAGCATCTGAAGCAATTTTACATAGGAACTCAATGCATTTTGACATCCAAGAAACGTTAGGATGCTGTGCAGAGTGTTATGGCAAAAAACTGTTCCAAAAAACACATTGTACCAGCTTGTTTGGCCCAATTTCACTTGGCACATTGTATCTATCAACTTTTTCATCCCACTTCCAACAATCAATATGAAGGCCAAGTACATCATTGTAGCCATCAACCACTTGACAATATGAGTTGAGGCCAAGGCTATTTGGGAAGCAGGACTGTCAACTACAGCCAATTTCGTCCTTAAAAATATTATCCACAAGCTTGGATGTCCACAGGTTATTCTGACCGATAATGAATCAAATTTTAACGCCAATGTCATTGCCAAGCTCAACCAATTAATGGGAGTATGAGAAGTGCTTTCTGCTCCCTATCATCCCTTACTTATGGTACAGTTGAGAGCGCAAATGGGACGTTGGTGAACATTATCAGGAAATTAACTACAGCCAAACCATCCAAATGAAGTTCTTATTTAAGTTCAGCAGTATTTGCATACAATATCTCCTTACATTCGTCAACCAGGATGCCCCCTTTTTAATTATTATTTGCAAAGACATCTGGCCCTACCAATGATATTAATTTTGGTCCTTGAGGATCCTGGCAAAAACACTTATCCTCAATATGTTGAGAATCTTGAAGATACTTTGATTAAACTACGAGCTCAGGCCTTCAACAACAGTTTGCCATGAAAAAGGACCACATCAAAGGACTTTAAAAATTGCTACAAATTGGCCAAATTTGAAGATAAAAATAAAGTTTTACTTTATAGTACCCAAATCGAGCCAATTGCAAAAATTAGATTGCATCTGGGTAGGGCCATTTGAAGTAATTGAGAAGACATCTAAGAACATATACACAATCAAGGGTATTAGACCTGGCCATATATACAACTTAGTCCATGAAAAATTATAAGAAGGTTAATAAGTGGGCTGATAAGAAAATAATAATAATGATATTAATAAATATCAAAATAAGTTTTACCTAATGCTTTAGTTTGCACTTGAGGAAGTGGCGAAGATCCAAATCCAGACTTGTCAGAAGTTCAGGCCAAAATTAACGAATGATGAAGATTAATAAAGGCTAATTGGGAATCTTGGTTTATGTTTGAGTTAAGTGGGGGGGATGTCCAATTCTAGTGGTTACCCAAAAATAAACCCTACAACCATAAAATCATGCCAACTATCCTCCCAATGCTTAAGCTAATGCTCTAATTCTCAACTTGAAGCCTATTGCAAGTACACGGCTCAGGCTGACTATATCAACATCAATTCAATCTAAATATTCTATCAAAAGCTCAGACCAAATACACTTTTAGATTCAGGCCAATTGTCGCTGCACCAAAGCTAAGCAATTAGTCCCAACTATTGATGACCAATATTAATTAGCAGAAGAAATCGTTTGAGGATCAACCCAAAGATAACGTCTACTAATCCCATAGAAAACTAGACATTAAAACGTAATCTATTACCATTTAGTACTAAAAAAACGTAATCTATTACTTGCCCTAGGGCGAAATCTGTATGTCAATCTTTGTAATCAGCATGATAGCACTTGTACATGGACCGCCCAATGGAGTACTTACTGCTATTGAGAGAGGCCTGCTGACATCCCAATTAGGGGTGCAACATTTATACTAATCAATGCAAAAATTTTATAGAAGATGTATTTTGTCAGCAGTATGACAAAACGAAATCAAGAGGATCCTAGGAAAATTTTGCATGTTATTATTGCGATCTTTGTCCCTAAAATCCTCCTAATTTTAAGAGTATTTTGTCACCATTAAACCTAACAATAGGTCTCAGTCATATCAGTTCAAGGGCATAACTGAGGTGGAAAATAATCTGTTGGAATTGCGTGCATGAATGTGGCCAGGAGATGCCCTATAGGTATAAATACCAGCTCCTGGCATAAATGAATAATTATTAAATAAATATTATCTAATAAAGATATTTTTATTTTATTTCTTTACTGGTTTTTAATTTGAATCTTTTCTTTGAAGAAGTTTTGACAAGCTGGAAGTGCTAAATCCAAAGTTTGCACTTTTTCTTGCCTTTAAAGAAGATACTGATTATTCAGGGAAAATTAAGCCCAAAATCGACCAGAAGAGTCAGGGCTAATTTAATACGCCTAGTGAGTTTCTAAAACAGTCAAAATACTGTATGCCACTGGAAAAATCAAGAATCATTTGGCCAAACTTTATCCAATTAAGTTTTAAGGAGCTTAATTATCAAGCGAGTGATTCATGGAATTTAACAGATACCCTGAGTTCACGGTGCAATTATTATTACAATGAACAATAAAAATATAGCGTCTGATCTCTCTTTATATCAGGAACGCCTTAAACTCTTGGCAAATTTCCCTGCTATATGCATGAGATGGAGCAAAGAATTCTTTCCCATGAGCAACACCAACTCAAACTTCAAGATGCAACTACTGAGCACAAAAGCAATATTCAGCAGTTAATCACTCTCATCGCCAAAAAATTGGCTCTTTGTGCCACCTATGATTGGGTAGACTCACTAATTGAAAATATTAACGCCTTACAAAATTAAGTGGATGCCCTCCACCCTTATAAATCTTCCAGCAAAGATAAGTTCCTATGTAAGAAAAAACGCCCTCCAGTGTCAGTGCACGTCATTCAGTTGTTAACCATCCCCAGTGGTCATTCAAACTGTCATTCAAAGAGAAGTAAGTCCCAGGTGAAGGGAGTATCTTCTCTTTGATATTTGTTATGAGAGTGCTATAGAGGAAGCTATCAACACCCAATAGTTCAAACACCAAACCAAATGTATTAATCACATAGCTTAAGAAATAATGGTACCTCATCTAATGCATTGCCAGACTTGAGATGATGCCAAGATTGCTTTGCTTTAGAAATTCTGGAGTAACCTAACTTTATCCTACCAAAAGCAAACTTTTATGGGAGTAAGCCTTATTTGTGGAGAAAATGCCACTGAGTGAGTTTACCATTTTTACATTGAGGCTCAAACGTTGGTCGCTGGAAAACATCTTACTTTAGATGACGCTATCACTGCTTCGTTTTTGGCATTTAAAAATATGCCTAATATTCTACTTTATCTTAAAGAAGTGAAGTCTATCTCGGATGTCTCTCCTCTATATCAAAGAAGTCATTTTGGAGATTCCGTTGGATCTACTCAAATCCATAGGGCCCCCTCATTTTTGTAATAAAAAGCCTTGGCCCCACGTTCTAGCGGTTACACCCCAGTCGCCTACCCCCAATTATCCTGCACTTTTTGCAAGAGAAACAACAATACTTTAGACACTTGTCGCATCTTCTTACATAGTTTGGCAAAGAAATCAGTCAGTATAGGGCAGGGCGCTCCCTGTGCTAATGAAAAATAAGTGCCTCATGACCCTTGTACTAGCTCTAATTCTATGCCCAGCACCCATGAGATGCTTCATGTTAGTGGCGCCTGCAGAAGTCTATGCACCCCTTCCTATCCAAGGAAAGAAAAATCAAACGAGGCAGGTTGACCATGGGACAAATACAACACGCCAAGTTTTTTAGCCTGTTCTGGTTTTGAACCTGTTTCAATCAAAACCTGACCCAGAGTGGAGCAGGAACCACCCCGCTATGCTACCACTCCTCTATCCAAGAGAATAAAGATCTTCAGCTTTCTAACTTTTATATTGGGCAGCTACCTAAACAAATCTTGAAGGTTACCTCGTCATAGAAAGCCTAGCGCTGGAAGATAAAAACTTTAAAAGCATTGAACAGCCCCATGCTTGGCTGCGGCAAAATCCTCCACTTGCTTTGTTAAAAATCCCATAAAAGTTTATTAGCGGTTAATCTTCAGTTTGGATCTTCTATGGTTTGGGTAGAGGTAGTAGTTCATAAGGTTAAAGTCTTAGCAATAATTGATACCAGCTCACCGGTTAACATTATATCCTCCTGACTTATCCAGAAAATAAAAAAGGCTCTAGACTTGATTCACGAAGCTGAATATGGGATGTCCATTAATTGGACGACTAAAGCAAACAGAGGTATCCCGCCTTACCTCTCTGATTTTGAAAACTTCTAATTACTGCACCCACTATTCATTAGAAAATGATAACTAAAGGTTGCTTATCAAAGTCCATCTGATGCGGGAGTTCAATTGAATCATCAACCATAAAGAAAAGTACCTGTCCCTACTAAGGTATTATATTCCATTAATATTCAACTTCCCAGTCAAAAGTATAGGAGCCCTTAAAAATAAAATGCCTGCTCAAATATTCGTCCTTTATTTTTAAAATCGAATATCAAGTCTTAGGAGGCAAAACTAAGTTACCTCCTGAGGCTGTGAACGCCAAAAGATGGGATCCCTGTGAATGACCCCCATTCTATTATAATACCCTCTGGCTCACAAGTGATTGTGGATATGGGGATCATGATTTACATCACACCTAATCAAGTTTTGGAGGTAAGTAGAAACCTAAACCCTTCCATCAAGGAAGCTTTGACCTGCCTAATGACTTTGGATCCAGTCTACATGAAATCTATCTCTATTCTATTAAGGAATTTAACCACTAAACCTCTCCAGATCCTGCAGCATGCCCCTATCACTTATGTAAAACTATCTCCCATTAAGAGTATTGCTAATGTGAGTTGTTTTGGCTTGTTACAGGATTTAGGATTTCCCCCCCCCCCACCCACCATAGTTTTGGTTGACAGTATAATTAAGGATAATCTTACCCCAAAAGAACTCCAAGATGTCAAAAACCTCCTCAAGGAATATGGCAATAATTTTTCCTTGGGACCAAGTGACTATGGGAAAATGTCTAGGGTAATAAATCAAATTGAAACTGAGGATTACTTTTTATTTATATCCTGACCATATCAATAATCCAAACTGGAGGAAGCTCAAGTGGCCTTAGATCTACAGCAACTGTTGGAGGATGGGTTACTTGTTCCTTCCAAAAGCCAATGGGCTTTCCCACTCTTATTAATTCAGATAAAAAATGGTGGTCACCAGGTGGTTATGGATTATCAACACCTCAACTCTATTACTCATACAGATAGCTACCCCTGCAGCGTATAGATGACTCATTACGGTTAATGTTGAGGTCCCACTATTTCTCCACTATGTATCGCGCCAGTGGATGCTGGAAAGTAGATTTGTCGCACAAAGATCAGGAAAAATGCACTCTCATCGCAAGAGAAGGACTATTTGAGCCCACTCATATGCCTCAGGGTTATGTAACGCCCCTGCTACCTTCCAAAGCGCTATGGACGGACTACTAGATGATTTAAAAACGCTCCTGCGTACTAGTTATTCTTGATGATATTACCGTTTTTCAATAACCTTTAATGACCATTTAGATCACCTCAGGCAAGCAATTCAGAAGTTACAGCAATTGTCGTTAAAACTAAAGCCATCAAAATGCTCTTTCTTCCAGAGTGAGATGGACTTTTTGGGTCATAAGGTCAGCAAAGATGTAACATCCCTGATGGATTTGATCTTGGCTATTGCTAAGATGACCCCTCTAAATCCTTGCAAGATATACAAGTTTTCCTAGGAATGGTGGGCTATTATCACCAAAATTATCCCTCATTTTGCAGACATCTCCGAGCTTCTCGTGTATCTACTGAAGAAAGGAATACCCTTTCAGTGGAAAGAAGAGCAACACAGGCCTTTGACCTGCTACGCATCTCTCTTTCCCACTCTCCAGTACTTATTCATCCAAATTTTGATAAACCCTTCCTCCTCTCTACTGATGCAAGCAATATTGCCATCAGAGTCATACTATCTCAGCATGATGAGAACTTAGTGGACCATCCCATCGCCTACTATAGCATGACCTTATCTAAAGCTTATTGTAATTATAGAGTTACAGAATGCGAATGCTTGGAAGTCCTACTGGCCTTTAAGAATTTCTGACCTTATTTATATGGGAAGCATTTTACCATCATAACAGATCATGCTTCCTTACGTTGGCTACAGCAAATGAAGGACCCTGATTGGAGATTAGATTAGTGGGAGCTAAAAATTTAAATTTACACTTTTTCCATTATCCACTGACCAGGGACAATTCATAAAAACGTGGATTGCTTATCTCAGCTTACCATCTTAACTATAATTGACCTTAAAGAGGATCAACTCTATGGCCTCCTAACCCAACCACAGTTATAAAGGGATGAATCCCCACCTTCAAAAGGAATTAGCGAAAAGATCAACAAATCTCCAAGTCATGGACGGTCAATTGTGCAAGCTTGTGTCTAAACATTGAGTGCCTTATGTAAGACCATCATCTCAAACTAATGTCATATTAGAGGGACATTGGCAAATCAGCCATAGAGAAAATGGAAAACCTACCAGTGGCTTAAAACTCAATGTTATTGTGAGGAAATGTTTATTTCTATCTAGGAAGTATTGGAGTCCTGTCAGGTTTGTAAAAGCTAAGCTGGACCTAATCCCCGCTCTCAACATTCAGTGGTCCCACCCTGAGAACCATTCCATACTATCAGCATTGATGTTGTGGGACCCCTTCCTCAAGCCTCCAAGGATCATTGGTTCCTTACACTAGCTGTGGACCATATAACTAAGTGGATTGAAGCTGTATTACTCCCCACCGCTTTGGTAAAGGCCACCGCCACGTTCTTGTATAATAGGATTAGCACCCAGCATGGGTGCCCTAATGTTATTCTTTCCAATAATAGACAAAATTATGCTCGACGTTGGTGAAAGATTTAGCTGACCTGATGGGAAACACACAGGTATTCTCCACCACCTACCATCCTGCAATTAATGGAATTGTAGAGCGGATAAATTTCACTCAAACTGCAACCCTCCAGAAAATGGCTATGACTGACCCTCTTCATTGGCCCCAATATTTGCCTAGTGCAGTCCTGGCCTATTGGATTATTTCCCATAAATTTTTAATATGTCAACATTCCAAGCGTTGTATAGCAGAAATCCTAATCTGCCTTCCAAAGTTTAGGTGATGCTTGACCAAGCTCCTTTGAAGCACATGAAGTCTCTATGTGAAGCATTGCAAATGTAATCATAAGACTTCAGGCCTTGGCTGCCAAAAACTGTCTGCCACAACCAGTAGAGAAATTGCTCAATTTAATGATAAGCATGATCCCCTACACACCTTCCAGCCAGGTGACCTCGTCCTATTTTACCATCACTGGCCTGGAGGTCATGATCACAAACTGGGCACCAAATGGTCAGATCCTTATTGAGTCATATATAGATGGGGCGATGAACACTCAATCATAGAGGTTGTTCAGGGCACAGTTGTAAACTGTGTGCATAGCCACTTTCTCCGTGTGTTTTCCCCATGCACCAAGATTTAGAGGGGGTATTGTCAGGAATCCCATATAAATGGCTGAATTGGATGTATCAGATAATGGAAATTGATCCTGAACTGACCAAAAAGCTCAGCCTTCTATTGGGGTTTAAACCTGATCTATGAGATGAGCATAAGTAGATTGACTGGAATAATTGGGCTTTTATTGAATCCCCAATTGGTTTACTTTATTAGATCTAGGCTTGGGCGGCTTAGAGTTTCCTTGAAAAAACTCCCTGATTACCAATATTTAATTGGTATTAATCAAATAAACCTTTCGCTTTTTCTCTTCTTTTTGCAATTTTAAGTAAAAATTGTATCAAATTGATTTTAAAAACCAGACTTGACATCTGGATTAACAAGACTTCTCGACCAAGAGAAGCACCCCAGGTAAGTAACCAGCACCCTTGGGCTTCAGGTCATCTGGCCCTCAAACAACAAAAGGCTCCGTGGTATCAAACTGTGATCTTGACACTAGGTAAGATTAGGTGTTTTTCAGAGACACCTTAATATCCCTGGATATATTAAACAGCACCTGAGGCGGCAATGAGCTCCGCTTTGAATTATAAAGTGGCAGGAGTATTAATCTTACATGACATCAGGAATTTGTAAGGTAATATCTGTTCTGATGAAGGATATGAGGCTCAGTTCATAGTACAATTTTGTCAAGCTCAGAGTGGAATCCTGTTGAACTTTAAAATATGCTTTGGTAAATTCAAAATGCGTCAGCAGCCTTTACAAAATCTAATAGTTATAATTACCTCGTTAGACTCACCGTTCACAATGAGGGAGGTTAATGCTTGGGCTTAAGTTGGGAGGGAGATTCAACATCCTTTTGCCTTGAAAGCCGTGGAGGCACAGTATACACATCATTAGCAAGTGTATGGTGCAAACCAGATGTTGAAATCCTTTCAATATGTTGCTTGCAGCTTGGGCCCAGGATCTTAACAATAGCACATATGTAAGAGCACTAAGCTCTTGAGAGATTTTGAAGTTTTTAGTGTAAAAATGAACCATACATTGATTTAGTGATAATGATTTTACTAAAAAGCAAAAGTTGGGGATAAAAGTGATCACTTATTAAATTAACGCCTCCATTATATATAAAATATAGAGTTTAATAGTGGGATGTAAGAGGACAAATGATATGTGGAGAGTATCTCAATATAAATAAATGATGATTTAGCTTATCAGAATTTTCAAATTATTTACCTTGATAAGCTTCTTTTTTAGGCGTTGAGTCAACATACAGGATAATGTATCCTTAAATTGTCATCTTAACATTAATTAGCATTCAGCCATCTTGAAAATGTTCTCATCTAAGCTAATTTCTGGACTTCTTAGGAGATGATTAGCTCATAAAATAGTTACATCCCCTAAACCCCCTTCAGTTATATAAAAGGGATGATCTTCTCTTAGGCGGTAGCACTAAATTTAAGTTAGTGCTTGGGTGGACTTCCAAGTCATTTGGCCTATTCCACTGGGGGTCCAAAGTAACCTCATCATCTCATTCCAAGATATTTGGCTGAGGTTTAGGAGTAAAATTATTAAACCAATCTAAACAATTTCCATGAGAATTGAACTGGGGAATTCAAGTAATAATTAAACTATTCACTTCTGGGACATTCTTCTCAGTTCATCGACCATCCAATTGTCTGCATTGCCCTCCAAGAACGTTGGGAGGAGAAAAAGGGCGGAAAAATTGTCCAAGTACTCTGTTGATAGTGACTCAAGAGGCAAGGGACTTGATTGAACATTCTTTACCTCTCTATAAGTAATGATGAAGGGTCCTTACCAAATGAACCTAAGCTTTTTTACTTTCTAGGAGTGATGCAATTGTGATAATATAAAACCAAATCAGATGCTTAGAAAGAGGTTAAATGTTGTTGGTGTTAATTAGCTTCTTGGACTTCTTAGATGACAGTTTTAGCTAAAAATATATTACATCAGTTTGTAGTTGAATTATGTGTTGGGCTAATCTTTCATGGCATTGTTGGATCGTCAGTCCTAGAAAAAAGACATCTTTAGCTAATAGAGCAAGTACTCCAGGTTCTTGACCATATAAGACACGGAAAGGAGACATTTTAAGGATTCAGTGGTAGCTAATATGATATGCTAAAAGTGCACCAGGCAAAACTGATCTCAGTGTAGAGGTTCTGAGCTGGTCATTTTTCATTATGTCATAACCAAGATTCCATTCGCTCTTTCTACAGTACCATTCATAGAAGGGCTGTATGAGGCCATGAAGCGTTAGTCTCCCATGGAGGTATCTAGGATCTTGACTACTCTAGAGGTGAAATTTTCAGCGTTGTCACAAAGTAGGAGTAGGGAAACCTTAACGAGGGAAGATGTACCGATGCAAGAAGGTTTCAGTAGCTTTTTCAGTTTAAGCGGGGAGAGCAACAGCTTCAACCCATCTGAGGAAGTGATAAATTTCTACCAGTTTGTATTGTCGCCCTCTGATAGTCTGGGGTAGGGGACCAACCACATCTAGGCTTAACGTGTGTAATGGTTGTTTGAGGCGTAGTAGGTTGTTATTAAAATTTGGTCTTAAAAATAGATTCTTTCTTACAGGTTTGTCAGACATTGAGAACTTAAACAATTGATTCCATAATTCCACCACAGTAGTACCGTTCTTTAACTCACTCATAGTGTTTTTACACTTTGCCATGCCCTAGGGTAGAGTGGGACAATATGATCACAGGTACTAGTTCCTAAGGTCGAAGATAGAGCAACCAATTGACCCTACTTTTTTATCTAGCTTCCCGCTCTCCACTTATGGTGTTGAAGAAAGGTCACGGAAGCATCTTCTTACCAAGTTCATCCTCATCATCCCAAGCATTGGGGGTCATTCAAAAACCATGTAGCCTTTCAGCTTCACTATTACCTAAGTGAAGAACAGGAAACTGAATCAACCCATCAACTTTTATATGTCATGTTCCATCTTGGTGCCAATTTTCATATCATAATGTTTGAGCTTCAAGGCCCAATGAGCCAAACGTCCAGTAGGATCCTTCATATTTTGTAGCCACTTTAAGGAGGCTTTGTCAGTAAGCATAGTGAAGGTATTTCTATACAAAAAGGGGCAGCAATGTTTTACAGTGAGTAGGACATCAAGACAATCCTTTTCCGTGACTTTTTAGTTGCATTCAGCTTTTAAAAGCATTTTGATGAAGTAGGAAACGGGATGATCCACACCATTATAACCCAATTTAGCCAAGATGGCTACAATAGCATAATCAGAGGCATCAGTAAACAATATGAAAGGTTTACCATAATCAGGGTGGCATAGGTTAGGGCGTTCTTATAGCAATCTCTATAGCATCTCAAATGCGGACTTCTTATTCAAAACTCCAATAAAAAGTGTTTTTAGCTAATGATCAAACAAGGGGCACCATGGGTTGCGAACTTTGGGATATTTGATTCTAATACTTCATCATACCCAAAAATACACGTATATCTCGTAGATTTTACAGTAAGCATTTTTGATATTGTTTAAACTTTATCTTGTAGGGGTTGAATTCCTTCTTGCAAAATAGCATGTATGAGAAAGCCTTGTTTCTGTAGTAAGAAAGTGAATTTTGAGGGTTAAAACTTAATGTTAGACTTGCAAGGTAGTTAAAAACTTCTAAAAGATGATTAATATGTTCATTGAAAGTTTTAGAGAAAACTGTGATTACTTCAAGAAAGAATATTACACAACTCAGCTTAAGATCTTGTAGGTATGGTTTATCACTAGTTAAAATGATGTGGGCACGTTGCACAACCCTTGAGTTTATCAGGTGATCTGCAATAAACCTTCATTACAAATTAGAGCACATTTCTATAGATCTTTGAGGAAAGGTCCATTTGCAAGTATCTACTGGCCAAGTCCATATCATAAAAAAATTAGAGCCAGAGTTTTGGCAAGTGATCATCTATGCATTGGTTGGGTGGCTATCTTTCTTAGTGAGGTTGTTCAACTTTCAGTAGTCATAACTACCCAATGACATCAAATTTTGTTAAGCAGGAGAAGAGACAATCAAGGACTTTGGGGAAGGGACTAATAACTTAGCGTCTAGTAACTGCTTGATCTCTGTTCTCATTTGTTGCTCTTCATAATTTGACTTATGGTAAGGTTTATATCAGATAGGACTGGCATTACCAACATCAATTTTGTGGCTCTAATCCTTCATGTGACCATAATCAATATCAGATTTAGAGAAGTTTTCACTGAAGGTATCTAATAAAGAGTAAACTTTTAAAGCTCGTCTGGGATTAGATTATATGAAATGTGAACATTAGACAGAATACATAACAGTTCGTCAGTAGTAGGACCTTCTTTAGCATAGACCCAATGCATGACCTTTTTTAAGCTCATCAATGGGAATCAGCAAACCTTGTCTATCTCCGGATGCTTCTTCACGATAATGTCCTTATTAGAAAGATTCCCCAACAGAATTATAATAGGTCGCTGATAGGAAGGATCTAGTATTCCAGGAAATACTTGCGGCTCTAGATGACTACCTTCATTGTTGCTTGTTTTGTAGTATAAGCAGTTTTGGGGTACCTGAAAGGTAATCTAGGTGTTAGCCACCCGTTGTTCACCAGACTTGATTAATAGCTCTTCTAAGGAGTAAAAATGAATGCCTTCTAAAGCGTACACCAAATCAGGCAACTTTTTTCTAATTCTCCTGAATGTAGATAGTTCAGCGATAATTCAGAAGAGGGATAATGAATGAGAAAAATTATTCTTTCTTGGTAGGTTTTATTTTGGTCAGAATCAGATGGACCTCATAGTTGAACAGGGAGAGAAACCTCTGTTTCATGTTGATGGTTCCGTCATACTAATCATATTTTTGAGTGCCAATGACCATATCGTAATTTTTTAATCCAAGGCATAGCAGGTACTGACAGGATAAGCTACCCAAATATGAGAGTTAACGAGGAGTATGCCCCAATAGTGTGAGTACTTTTGGGACACACGATTCCATACTCATGAGAGTATTCCAGGTAAGTCGCCATCTTAATCTTTTGTTGATAAGCTTTGAGGAAATCACATTGATTGGGGAACTAGTGTCCAGGATGACCATAACCTGTACCTTGTTGATAACCTCCACCATGGTTACAGTTCTACCTAAGTTAGGGAGAGAGTGGCCCTATTTAAGATGGAAGTAGAGTAGGTTGTTTAGCTGTCTCAGGAGTTTTAACCTTTAATAAATTGTAGTGTATGAACATGCTGAATAGGTTGGGTCATTAAGGAAATGAAATGGTCAAGATTACTGGCGGTATCAATAACATCAGCACCCCAGAACTTGACTAAGATAGGTTTCTTCTGGTATCATGGCCTTATTTATTGTTTAGGGTACAACCAGTTTAGTATCCCCACCTCATCAGGGGCTTATAGGACATAGTGTTCAACGTCTTCACAGCTCCTTACAGATTTGTCATCAGAGGAGGTTAACTATGCTCATCAGAGGAGCAATAGGAGGCAGGTTAGAGTCACGCACATGAGGTTCATTGACCTGGTAATAAATGACAAATATTGTCATCATTCCTTTCCTTGTTGAACTGGATATCCTTGGGGCGCAAAGCTACCATTTTGGCCTTGGAATAAGGCGTTTTCACTTCAACAGCTTTTGTCTCGAACTCTTTGGCGGCTGGCTTTGGCTGTACCTTAAGAGCAGCTTTTGTGACATGAACAGGAAGGGAAGATATCAAAGAAGTGATGGACGGCGTCTTATAGGGACGTGACAATTGAGTCTCTGCAGGGGGCCCCCAATGAAGGGCGTGGGGCGAGGCAAAGTTTCAACGGAATGTTAAAGGGCGAACTTTGAGTGCAGATGAAAGGAGCTCTGCCCTGTACCATAAGTACACTCTGGCTAAACCTCATGTGGCGGAGGGATGTCTGTTTAAAAGCACTGAAGGAGAAGGTTTTGGGATCTGCACAGGCCTGGTAGTGGCCATGGGGCCGTCGCAGACTCCTTCCCCCGGGCTATAGTTGAGTTTATCAATGGTCAAGACCTTAGGTTGCAATACAACTCCATGGGTAATCTCTAGGTTATGACCATATTAATCTCAAGAAGAGCCTCTTTGATATCATGGACATTACGTAATTAGCATTTTAGTGAAGCAAAGTGCATTACTAAGGATAGGTAAGCAGCCAATCCAGTCATAATGGCAGTAATGGCGTCATCAAGTGGTAACATTTTTGCAAGTAACAAGGACTGGGACTCACTTTAGAATCAATTAATGAAGGTTACAACCAAATCTCCCTCTTTGTATACTAAGGCGCATGAGAGCCTGTTTCTTACTGCCTAAACTCTGCGTTGATCCGACTTTTGTCCAGGAATGATGCCTTAACTCCGCTAGGTCTTGAGATTGTTTATATGAGGAACCAGGACTTCTTGGGACATGTAGATAAGGCAAGGAAAATTGTACCAGATTTTTTTGGCGATTAGTTGTTCTTTCCATGGCGATTCATAAATGTTTAGAAATGAAGAAATGCTGCCCTTACCTGTGTTAGATTAGTTTTCAAAAGGGGGGCTTAAATGGGACAGGTTACTCCCTGTAAGAGTAGGGACAGCAGATGGGACCCCATGAGAAACTTTAATTGGAAGCTGTTTGAGGTTTTTAAGGCGTGACAAAGCTTTAGCTTTTACTGTTCTAAAGCAACTATCCTTGGTTCATAAACACCAGGGAGATTAGAAGGTCTACTCACATGAACGTCCTCCAATCTAGGAAAAGATTGTGGTGTACAGAGCCCTGTAGTGAGCACCACTTGTTGAAATCCTGGCAATATGTTGTTCGAAGGTGCTTGGCCCAGGATCTCAAAAATAACACAAATTGTTGGATTTTAGGGTTGAGATGAATAATTATTAGGGTGTTTTTTGACCAGATATAGTAAAATAAGAGAAATAAAATACCTAAAATGTATTAATTTTTTATATCATTTTTATTTGTCAACGTTGGGGTAAGAGAAAACCCTCTTGATATCTACCCTTATTATTTAAGCTATATTGAGATACAAAGGGAAATTAATGGGAAGTTTAGATAGCTTAGTAATGTAAAAATTAGGGAATATGGGGATTTGACCTATTAAATTTCTGGAGACTCGCCTCACATTTATGTTACAACCAACGGAAAATCAATTGCAGGTAAAGTATGTCTGTGAGGCAACGATTTTATGAATCTTATCCAATCATTGGGTGCAAAAATATTCACCTGGAGGGACCCCTTACAACACTATGGAAAGGGCCGGTATCTGCGGTTTTAGTTGTACTAAATTTGCTTTAAGAGGGGCAGGGACCTCAGAATGGCTCCCCAGATTTGGCTGACAATTTTGGTGCAATCTGACTGCCTGAACTCGTGGTTTTTGCCCAAGTGTTAATAGAAGTGTTACCCCAATTCAAAGGGTTCCAATGGGAATTGACCAGAGTATTTTGACGAATTTATTGTCATTTTCATCCAAAACGCTCTTTTCCAATATTGGACTTGATTTTGTCCAACACAGATGTAGGAGCACCTTAAACTGCTGACAGCTGTTAAAGATTTTTTTGGGAATAATGAACCAACAATAGTTTTTTTATAATAATTTATTAATAGAAAATGGGAATAAAAGCAATCCCTTTTAGATTAATGCATCCAGTTAATTAAGATCCTCAGAGGCTATTAGTGAGATGTGAGAAAATTCATGATAGCAGAAGGTATTTTAATTTAGATAACAACGATTCAACCTATCAAAACTCTTTATTTTTTCACCTTGATAGGGCTTAAGTTTAGGCGTTATGTTGAAAGCGTGGATTATATACCCATGTAGCAACATCTTAACATAATTCACCTTATTCAGCCATCTTGAAAATATTCTACCGCAGCTGATTACCATTTTCTATAGCTGATGATTGGCTGGTAAAGTATTTTTATTCCCAGAACCCCCTTCAGGTTATAAAAGGGGGTGATTTCCTATTAGCATTAGCACTAGATTTAAGTTAGTGCTTGGGCGCACTTACAAGTCATTTTGCTACTCTCCAGTAATTTGATTAACATCATTACTTGTTCTAAGCTATTTAGACAAGGATCTGAAGTAAAGTTATTACTCCAATATAGATTCTGCTGAGAATCAGACTGGGGATTTTTAGTAACAATCAAATATTCAAAACCAAAACATTATTTTCACTTAGTCAACCATGAATTGTCTGAGACTAAAGGAAAAAATCCCCTAGAATCTCTAAAATGAGGCTTTGGAATCAATACAGTTCTAATGACTATGCATCTTAGTCTTAGTAAGCATCTGTAAATAATTATTGGTTGGGTCAGAAAAACTTTTGGTAACTACGCCCATGAGGCTACGTTCATTACCCACGAATTTCTTCTTAGTATATTAAAGTAGAATTGACATCCCAATATATCCAGAGTATATTTTTTAAAGTTGACTTGGAGCCCTATTACCTCATAAAAGAGGTGATAATAAGTAGCTCATAGTTGTCATGCAGTAAAACAATGCCAAAACAGACACCACAATAGTACCAAACTGCAGTAGTAAGGAGCTATAAGCACCTAGTGAGGTGAAATTGGGCACTACAGTTCCATATTCTTTGCAATGAGCAATATTGGGTGCAGTCCCAAGTTTATTTATTAAAATCAAGGAACTATGTTGATTGATCAAATTTAAACAATTGCTAAACATTAAGGTTGTTAATGCTTGTAAGAAATTTATATGAGTGGATGATAAACCTAAATTATTGATGGCGGATCATCAGTTAACCATTGATTGTGTTTAGAGCATCTAATTATTCAGCCCAATTCACTATGATTTGATGCTAAGTGATTGGACCTTGACAAATATGGGAATTTTACCAGAGCTCCCAATGATGAGACGAGCATGATGGAATTTGGAGAAACTGAGTAGCTGTGAAGATGGGCCGAAGTGTGGCCAAAGAGATGAGTGAAAAGGGGGAAAGCAAAGAATGAAGGAGGAGTTTTTTGGGTTGATAACACGTAGTGGATTCTAAGATGTAAGATTTCATGATTAACAGTAATGGACCCTGGCTTTCAAAATAAAAATAGTGTTCGTTTAAAGACCTTATTTTTATTATATATTTTACTATGTTTGTTTGAGCTTGATGATCTTCATATTGTCTTTCTGTTGCATCAGCGGGAAACTTTCCTGCACAGCGCTTCAGCAGATTATAACCTATTTCGCTGGATTTTACAACTGTGATGCTCACTACAGGTGACCTGCTGACCCAACTAAATAGCCAATTATCTGAACCATGGCAAATATGGTTAGCACTGATGGTAAACCATCCCAGCCTAATGAGTCACACAGTATGCTGACATCAATCTCACTTTGAATACACCATGCTGACCTAAATGAGCTCCTTTATGAGCATAGAGAGCGACGGATACTTTTAAGAGGTGTTTCGTTAACTTTGTGCCCAAATCAACAGAATAGACAGTTATTGGACTGCCTTGATGACACTATTAAGCGGCTGCACTGCGTGGACCAGAAAATAAAGGCTACCTCTTATTCCCGGAGCCTTGCAGAGAAGCTGATGAACAACCAGGGGATGGTAGTGAGAGATAGCGTTAATATGGAAGATATGAAGTTGAGGAAGGCGCAGCAGAGGTATTTTCTGGCCAAGCAGGCAGCATGAGTCAGTTTACACCTAATGGGATCTTGGGGTATGATAATGCCTCACCAAAACGAGTTCCTCACAAATTTAGCCATATTTCTGGCTGAGGAGGACTAGACTGCTTCCAATCCTGTTGATAAGCCGAGTTCTGCTATTCCTTCCATGTCCTCCCCCCACTGGGATACAAGTTATGCCTCACAAGAAGTGCCCCAGTTTGCTCCAAGAGCTTGTGGTTTCAAACAGGACTAGGAAGTTTGCATTACAAGTTGCATCTATTCAATTGGGATGGAAATATGCATGTCTTCTTTAAACGGTTTATATTTGCAGTAGAGGGAGCGTCAGACCATCAAAAGGCCACGCTGCTGATATTTACTCTGGACGTCAAGGGTACTGACCAAGTTACCTGCTATCTTAAGGATAGTTTTATCGCCTAACAAGAAGTTAAGGATACTGGTCAGAGTTTTTTCAGGGGTATAGAAAAATTGTCCCAGCAGAAGGCTGATTTTTTAACAATGGGGTTCCAGCAGAACAAGATCTTGACGGCGTTCACATATTTTGTTTACCTCTGAGGTGCACATCTTGGTAGGAGCGGGAATGCTATCCAAGGCTGAACTTATTATTGTGATGAAATTGGAAGTAAAACCACACTATGACTTATTCAACGCGACGGCGCCCTCTTGCAAGGGATGTTCATTTGCTTAAGATTGTCAATTACCTGAGTCATCTAGCACAAAGTTTAGCCCTCCTAACCATGAACGGAAGCCTGAAATGGCCCCTGGGACCTCCTTCCATAAGTGGCATTAAATGATCTTTTTTGATTCTGGCAAAATAATTTACAGCCATCTTATATCTAATATCTTAAATCTTATCTAAATTACAACCCTGCAGCCAAAACCCCCATACAGGACCTTCAACTAACATTTGGGCCAAGAACCCTCTGGATTAACCTGCTATGCTTGCAGTTGTCATGAGCATAATGCGTTCCACTGCCCTACTAAGTGTAAAGTACATAACATGCAGCTAAAACTGTATTATCAGGTAAAAGCCAAGCGGAGTAAAGATGTGGGACCCTCTACTTATGCTGGTTCAACTATAACTGTCCTAATTGATCCTGACGCATCAATTTCTCACTTGGGCCCCACAGTTCAATGGCGAGCTATTATATTACCAAATGACCAATGACGTGCACATGCTGATTCGCACTTAATCCAAAGAGGCCGCCATGTAAGTGGGTCTCTAGGAAACTCTGATGCCTTATGTATGCCAAATTTTAGGTCAAGCCACCTCTGATGTATTTCGACCTTGTCAGACACATCTTTGCTGAAAGGGGTAAACATCA
The DNA here is from genome assembly GCA_022478985.1 of Massospora cicadina. Taxonomy (NCBI): domain Eukaryota; kingdom Fungi; phylum Entomophthoromycota; class Entomophthoromycetes; order Entomophthorales; family Entomophthoraceae; genus Massospora; species Massospora cicadina. Next base: position 22,590 of record JAKSZP010013342.1, on the reverse strand, counting down.
CTATCCTGTCAGATGAAATTAATAAAGAGTATCCCATGGTCGGAGTGTGTATCATGAGGCTCCTTGAGAAAAAGTTATTGCTTGGACATTCATGTATTAAATAATCTAATTTCTGCCTAATCTTACTGTACATATTGTGACTTTTTTGTGGTGAAAAAACAAAGTTCGCGCAATTAAATATACTAGCGCCCCTGTTAACATAGTATCCACAAGGTTGGTAGCTAAGTTGCCGCTGAAATCTGAAGTTGAGCATCAGACGGTATATGGGACCACTGGGGTGGCATGCACTGTCTCAAAAGGGGCATACAGTGTGCTGCATTTGCAATTTGGGTCAATTGCTATCTCATCACTGGCAATTGTGTTGTCTAACAATACCTAGATATGCTGATAGGACCAGCCTTCATGCGCCACTTAGAAGCAGTAGTTGATATGGCTGAAGAGATCTTTGACATTTTGGGACAGTGGATCCTAGTTTAATTTAGTTACAACTGGTTGCCTAATAATTCCAACCGTTTGTGACAAGTTAATATTGCGTACAGTGATGGTTTAATCCTAGTCCGCTATCAGCAATTAAAAATAAATCCAGAGTTCTCCCTCACCAAATAAGTGAGTACCATGGGCTGCCATTCTCATCACCACGGTCATGACGTTCCCCTCTGGCCATCAAGTTATAGTGGGCACAGAGATAGAAATTGAGCTACCAAATGGACTTAATGGTGAGATTCTTAGCCCTTATCAGCAATCACGCCTTGAGCCTCATGTAGCTCCAGGCATAATATTATCCAGACATAGAGAAATCAAAGTGTTACTAGAAAGTTTACAAAAAGGAACGCTGAGTACCAAAAGTCTCAGGTGGTGGCATATCTGCATTTGACCCCTGTAGGTGAGGTCCTCCGCTTCCATGAGTTAAGTTTTATTTAACTGAGGTAAGCTGACCAGGGGATGAACATTACTGAACTGAAAATCATAATAAAAAAATAACGATTCAAATAAAACGCCCAAAATGGATGGATTGATTGAATCATACTTAACAAAATATGCAAACAGGTGGGCAGCAAATACTGCTATCCCTCCATGGTAGATGGGGAGGGGGGATCGGGGGGCTCGCCTTTGGCTGCATCCATCTCATCCCAGAGTAGGGTGCGTGTTAAGGCATATAGTAAGGGTGTGGGGTCATCGGCGGCATGGGGTTCAATATCCTTGATGACTGGAACTTCCAAATAGTTGCCAGCCATCATTAAACCAATGATGTATTTGGTCAAGGCGTCTTCAGCTTTGAGGTGGGCGTCTGGGAATTTTCCAAACGTGGCAATTTTGGTTCAGGTTATTTTTGCTTTCAGATTCTGTGCTACTGTTACCACGTTCTGGATGGCTTCAATGACATTTTTATGTAAAGTTTTCATGTTGATCTTACTTTGTGCAGTAAGATTTTTAAGGATGATGTGAGGTGGAATTCCTCCTGCGAGTGCAGCCACAGATTTGGCAGCAGCTTTGCAAAGTGGACGGCAATTTGGTGTGGCGGATGCTTCTACTGCAAGCTGGTTGCTGTAGAACGGTTTGGCATTAGGTTGTGGGACATATTTCTGAGGCGAGAATTTTACATCCCATTCTGCGTTACAGAGCCGCTTGACTTGCAGCGTCAGTTCTTCAATGAAGTTACCTGATTCGTTAATTTCATCCAATAATTCCCATGGATTTTGGTTGAATTAGATTGGGGAATCAGCGTATGGTTGAGGTTTATTTGATTCATTTGTGGACACATGGGATTGAACTGGGATCCAATATGACGTTTGGTTGGATGAATTATTTATGGCATTGGTGCAAGGTGGATGCTGATTGGTGGCTGTAGGTGAAGCTGCAGCATCAGGCATTGGAGGAGGGGGAGGTAGGATTGTACCCCATGTCAGAGTTGGTGTGGGGTGGGCAGTGGATTGGTGGGCGTCGGGAAAACTTTTGGCATCAGCAGAAGTTTCTGAGTATGGGTATATGCGTTTAGAGTGGTCTAACTCAAAACATGATGGAAAGATCGTCCGCCCGCCCTCAACATAAGCCCAAAAAAGATGGTCAGGGGCAGATGTGATGGTGGCACAAGGGGGAATTGCCAAAGAAATTTATGTAAATTTAGGGCTGATTGTGGCATATTCTCAAGGCCCAGAGAGGCGTGTGGCCCAATTTGGGACCACAAATTGTAAATGGGGTTGGCGCCATAGGCTGCCAAACCTTCCATCAGCTCCTGGTGGAGCACTTCGGGGGGAGGTGGGTGGGCAAACCAGCGAACTGAACAACCAAGGTGGTGTCCATTGGGAGCCAGGTCCAAGTTGTTGGAAGGGGAATATTATTTTTTATTAGTGGCACCATTGCTGCAGTGGCCGCGTTGGCTTCACAGGGGTAGTTAATATCAAAGTACCCCTTATAGGGGCGGACTAAATGAAACAGGCTGGTGTCATCACTGCCTGATCCATTTTGATAATGGATTGGTCATTGTAGGGGAAGAATTTCCCATATTCGACCCTAAGGCCAAATTGCATGTTGCTTCAGGGGAGCACCAGGGGGCAGTGGGGCACCTCTTGGGTTCAGGTGAGATGGGTATCAAGATCCTTGGGAGGAAAGAATTGTCTTAAGGGTTTGGAATGACTGGGCGAGCCAATCTGAGCGCGTTTTCCTGTCAGATGGAAAATGGAGGGGGGAGTTTCGCCGCTGCCCCATGCTGGGACAGTTGGCGGGGGATCAGATGACATCAGAGTAAGACTTTTATGTGTGATTAAGTGTTTGCTTTTAATTTACTGAATTATTTTGCTCAGAAAGTTACACCGAGCAGAGAGAGAGTTCCATGAGTTAAGTTTGTTGGATAAATTTGGTCTTCCCACTGGACCTCAGGCCAGCGTAATGGCAGTAGTTTGACAAGAAAAACTTAATGGGGTTATCAGAAGAGCAGATTAATCTGAGATTGCTTTATTTTAATAATATCAGGATTGTTTTGCATCTGATGACCATGATCTAGGATTTACTCGTGGAGTTATCCATCAGTTGGACACAGGAGACCACCCTCCTATTTGGTTCTGGCCAATCTGCCACTCAAGGGCCGCGAATGAAGTATATTTTGATGCAATAAGGAAGCTGCTGGAGCAGGGGATGCTGGAGCCATCAAAAGTCCTTGGGAGTCATACCTATTAATTGTTACTAATGAGAACGGCATCAATTGGGTATAAATGACTACTGAAAGCTAACCTTATCACCAAAAAGGTCTTATACCTGCTACCTCGTATTAATGATGCTTTAGACTTCTTGGGTGTGCTCGCTATTTTTTGGCAATGGATTTAGTATTGGGTTTTTGGAAAATTGAGTTGCCCAAAGAGGAATAAGAGAAGTGCACCATAATCACCTCCAAGGTGTTATTTCAACCCACTCATATGCCACAAGGGCTGTGTAATGCTCCAGCTACGTTCCAGAAGGGCATGGATGCTATTCTAGGTGAAATCAAACTGCCGTGTGTCTTGGTATACATTATTGACATTGACGTCTTTTTGCAGACGTTCTCAGAGCATCTTGCTTATTTTGAGGAAGAATTCCACTTGCTCACAGAGGCCAAAATCAAAATCAAGCCCTGCAAATGACATTTTTTAAAAAGACCAATTAGACTAAGTTAGATTTGTGGTAGACTCTATGGGACTCCTACCACAACCAGCCAAAGTATAAGCCATCCAAAAGATGACCCAACCATTTACCAAGCATGATATACAAATTTTAAAGGCGTGGTCAGGTATTACTGACGGTTTATTCTCATCTTCAGTTGTATTTAAGCACCTCTCTACAAGCTCCTATTTAAAGACACTGCTTTCAAGTGGGCGTAATGGCTGCAGAGAACATTCAATACTCTCCAGACAGCGTTTATTAGCGCCCCAGTGTTGCGATATCAAACTTTGAGAAGCAGTTTATTGTTTAGACAGAGGCTTACCTTTCTGAAGTTGGAGCGATATTGTCCCAGCTGGACAATGAGTGAGTGGAGCAACCTATACCCACTGCAGTCAAAGTTTGAATTTCTACGAGAAGAGTTATACTGTGACATAGTGGGAGTGCCTAGCTGTAATCTATGCATATAAGCAGTTCTGGGTATACATTCATGGTTTAAAATTCAAGTTTGTGACTAGCAATGCTTCATTGCTTGGCTACAAAATACCAAAAGCTAGAGGGACGCCTTGCATGATGGGCCCTTAAGCTTCATGCCTATGATTCAATATACTTCACCATCTTGGCTTAAAGCATCAGAACGTCAACTGCTATCTTGGCTGCCAAAGATTGCCACAATGGCGGATCTGGGCGAAATTGTGTATGAAAAGATGGTCAGTGGGAGATATGCCAAGGAACCACCTCAAGTTATTCGAGCACTAGAAAGATGATGACTTATACAGTCTGTAATAAATGGTGAGTTATACAAGCGTATTGGTGAGAATACGGTAAGTTTTCTGAAACCCTCTGCTCAATGGTTAATATTTTCAGTGCGCATAAGGGCAATAGGTCATGGATGGTTATGCAAAACGTTATTGTTTTTGTGACCGCGTTATTACTTGGAGATTATGTACTCCAGTGTGCTCAAAGTAATTTTTAATTGCCTTCATTACAAATAGAAAAGCGCTTTTACCAGAAGAGCTCCTTTGGTTGGTGAAGCCCCAGTTCACGTGGTATATGAGGTAAATTGAGGTTATGGGACACTTACAATGGGCAAATATTGGTCCGTGTATATCTTGGCAGCAATAGACCATTTGACCAGTGGGTTGAAGCATGAGTGATATGGGAATTATGAGCTTTCACCGTTGGCAAGCTCATAATGGAGTGCATAAGTCAACTGCATGGCTTCCCACAGTTCATACTTACTGGCAATGGAACTAACTTTACCTCACACTTTCAACCTAAGTTGAACAAACTAATGGCTATCCTCCGGGATCTAACAACCCAATAACATCCTGAGTTTAATGGAATTTAAAAGGGTAAACGTAACACTGGTGAATATACTCATGAAGCTGGTGAAAGATAGACCATCAGACTGGAGTAACCTCTTTTTGACTGCAGTTTTCTCCTACAGAAGTAGTTATTACTCTGCGACCAGAAATAGTTTTATTCAGATGCTCTATAGGAGGCACCCAGCCCTGCCTGAATTTTACTCCTGCATAGAGGATACCAGCGGAATAGATCTGCAACGCTACTTGAAGACTTTGATGTCTACACTAATCAAATCAATCTCTAGACCAAATTGTACTCAATCAGCCTAGCTAAAAAAATCAAACACCATGATTCTAATAATCTAAGGCGTAGCAAACTTTAGTTGCAATAGGTGAGAGTGCTCTCTTCCAAGCCCAGAATGGGTTTAGATGGCAAAATAAGTTAGCTTTATATGAACAGGGTCATTCAAGATAATAGAGAAAACCTGTGTGGATGACTATAAAAACAAGGACACAGAGAGTGGTCAGATTATCAACCAAGTGCACGCAAAGTTCCTTTGGGTGTATAACCAATAGAGGAGGGAAAAACTAATTTAATAATAAGAATAACATAAATAATAATAGTAAATAATAAAAGAAAATAAAATATGAGCTAAATTACATAAAATAAATGATGGATAACTGTTCAAATAGAGATGTGTTTTAATAAACAAGTAAAGAAAGTATAGTCTTATTGATTAGACAGCCTCATGATCACCTCGCCGCCTCTGCTTCTTGCAGCTGTACTTGTGCTTTGTTTAGCATGAGACACGTTTCTTTTTCTTCCGCCGTTTTGTAGTTGGCTTTTCTTTGCTAAGTCCTTTAGGGATTGGTGGAAGAAGAGGAGGTTGTGCAATAAGGGATGAGGGGGTCTTACCAGCAAAGGGGATGACACACCAACCGAATGAGGAGAGGTCATGGAATATGAACTGTAAAGGGGTGTGAGACTAGGTGCCCAGGGTAAGCGTTGTGAAGATGACAACTTGACTAGGTGTTCAAAGCAAATATGATCCTGGCACACCAAGAGCAAGGTATGTAACCACATCCACTGGTGGTCGCGGGATACCAAGGAGTATGTGATGAAGGGGGATATAGCTTTAACAACCTGAGAACGAGGAGATAGGCTTTATCCCTAGGGAAAAGGATGCGCCAAGCACCAGAAAATCCATGAGGAAATCGTCCAGGCTGGGATAGGCGTTCAGAAAGGAAGTGGATATCAAAGATGCCACTCAATAGGCCCACTCCAGTGATGCACTATGTAATTCCATCTTTAGATCTAACTTGCCTGCAGGGAAATGAAATCAATGTTTCTTAGGAGCGCCATTATGAGGAGGTACCAGACTGGATTGTTGGCGTCCAGAGCAGCAAATGCGGCGGAAACCCCAGGCCACATGTGGTTCATCCAATTGTTCCAAAAGTTTACCCCCAGCAAGTGGAAGTGGGTCAGAGCATGGGGGCAGGACCCCAACAAGCTGGCTAGCACCCTTTGCATGAAACATAACACCCTGAAGACTGCTAATACCGGTGTGTGAGGCTCAGCAATAGATGGAAGCACTAGATTGCTGAAGCCATCTGCTAGGAGCTGTGCCGCTTTGTTAAATTGATGCCTCTACTCAGCTCTCCACACCGGTGCAGCTGTGCCACTGGATCGCTAAAGGCCTGCGCATGGACGTCAGATAGCTGATAATTTAGGTGAGGAGCTCCTCTTGGGCCAACATGGTCACAGCATCTATCCCTGGCACCCCTCATAGCTCAGAGTAAGTGGGAATTGGGGTAGGGAATGCAGCCTGGGTCGCTCACATTGATGGCATACCGTACTCAAAGGAAATCCGCTAAATTGGGTCCCAATTGCTGTTGAGAATCAGAAAATATCAGAGAATGTCTGATAAGGTGTACTGAAGATTTATTGCCCAGTCAATGGGTGTAATGACGGGAAATTTATATTACTAGATGATAAGCTTAAATTATTGATGGCGGATTATTGGTTATCCATCAAGATCATGTTTAGAGCATATGATTATTTAACCTGATTTATTATTTGTCAGCGCTAAGCAATTTGCCCTCAGCATCTTATGGAATTCTGCCAGAACTCCCAATGATGAGATGAGCACGATGGATTGGAGAAGATATGTGGTTGTGAAGTTGAGCTGAAGAGTGGCCAAAGAGGTGAGTGAAAAGGGGGAAAACAAAAAATGAGGGATGGAGTTATTTGGGTCAATGACATGTAGTGAACTTACAGTGTAAGATTGTAAAGATAACGTAGTGGACTCTGCCATTTAAATAAAGTTAGTGTTCTTTAAAGCCTTTGGTTTCGTTTTAATTATAAGTACGCTTGTTCAAGATATGACGATCTTTATCTCATATTTCTATTAAATCAGTGGAAAATCCTTACTGTGCAACCCTTTGGTGGATTATAAACTATTCTGCAGGATTTTACAACAATGCTGATATTAATGTAAGTACGCTCAGCATTACAATCTGAGCTGGTAAGAATAGCAATGTTAAGAATATCCGCTGATTCAGGCAAGAGAATAGATTGCTGGTCACCTGCAGCCGCAGAGGCATAGCAAACTCTTTTTCTAATGTTGTATCAAAAGTCTTACCAGCGAGGCAGTATCTATTATCACTCCAATTTGTAAATGGGATTTTAAATTCTAGGCAGAAGTAGAATCCTTTTTTCTACTCCACCAAGGATTTTCCAAAATAATTGTCCAAAGTCATATCAAACAATGGATCCCCAGTTCTTTGGTAGGGTAGCTGGACTGCTTATGTTTACTTGGATATTTAACAAATTCAGTATTTGGTGCGTCAATTTTTGGAAATTAACATAGGTGTTAAGTATGTTTAAATTAAGGGTACAATGATGGATATAAGTCACCATCTCGGTTATGCTAATTTCAGTACCTAAAAATGGGTAACATAGCCCAGTATAATTCTTTGTAGGGTTACAGGCGTGGCGGAAGGTATCTGAGCATCCTAGTGACTCAGAAACCTGGACCCATACAAGGCCTGAGCCTCCCAGTAAAAATGATAAACAAATGTCTGAAAATTTTTTCTCTGGGTTTTGTGATGGAGAGGAAAGAGGTTTTCTGTTCTATCACAAGTTCTTCCCAACAATTTACTAATAATGTTTTTAACGCATTATTGTAAGAAAATTCTGTCTTTGCAAAGCTTAGGCAGTAATAGCTCTTGACTGACAGGGTCTAATTGGCTCATTATCGTGGCCAGTTTGTCCTAGTCATCTAATTTCCACATGTTGATATAAATAGGCGCATAAAATTTGTATGTTCCCTTCGCAGTCAAAATTAGCCAATTTGACTTAATCAATATGGTGACTATCGTCAAACCCTGATCCCTGCGTAACCCAAGGCAAATCCCTGGAGCAATCAGTAATGGTAGCAGAAGAGGAGGAATTAATGAAAACCTCTATTGCGTCAACAAGGTTTATAGTAGAGGTTGGAGCAGCACTAGAAACAGCTGTTGGAATTTAGGTTAGTTTTATGCCCAAAGGTGCTTTTTTATCAACTTAATATCAACAATAATTTTTTGCATGTGAAATGATACTCTCAATTGCGGAATAAATTTTTAGGGGCATTGTTATATCTCTATATTAAAATAAAAACTCTTTTAATTTATACAAAAAAAGTTTGATTTTTATGTTTTTTATTAATCATAATGAGGGATCAAGAAGAAAACCCTACGTTATCTCGGTGCTTAGTATTTAATTGTGTTGAGGCTCAAAGTTCATATTAGGCTATAGATGTCCAAATTAGGGAATATGAGGATTCAACTTATCAGATCTCTTGAGACTTGCCTCGCTTTGATGGAATGACTGATGGACAGTGATGGCAGGTAGGATAAATCCGTGAGGTAAGGTTTAATATACTTTACCAAATTTATTGGGCAGGTAGAATATTTGCACCTTTTTGGGACCTCTACAACCCTATAAAAGGGTTCATCTCTATGTTGTAGGGTAATCTAAATTAATTATAGGATGGGGTGGGACCTCTGAATGGCTCCCTTGATTCTGCAAACAATTCGGAGTAACTCTGCTACCCAAACTTGTGCTATTTGCCCAAGAAAAATTAATAAAGGTATTACCCCAATTTTAGGGTTCCATCTAGACTCAGCCAGGGTATTTTGGCCAACATATATTTTCTTTTCCATCTAAAATTCTCTTCTCACAATATTAGACTTAAAATTGTATGACTTTACCCTCTTTAAGAGAGTTAGGGGGTGAATAAAGGCGTAAGAGCTGGCCAAGGAACAGCTTTATGGTAACTCCAAAAGTAAAAGGTTTGATGGATTATTGATCCCCTCACTTTTTTTGTGACTATGAACGGTCTCTCCCAGATAGACCCAAGCTTCTCACTCCTAGGAGTGACCATTTGTGATAATACAGTACTAAGTCTGATACTTGTAAGGAAGTTGGGCCTGGATTTCATTAGCAGCTTGACCTTCTTTAGTGACAGTCTTTGCCAAGTTAATCGTAGCATTGGACTGTAATTAATGATGTACTAGGCCAACTTTAACATGGATTATTCAGGGTCAGGCCTGTCAGAGAAGATTTCTTTCTCAAATAATGCTATCACCCCAGATTATCACCCATATAACACACAGAAAGGGGACATATTGATGATGCAATGGTAGCTAATCCAGTAGGCCATGAAGGCACTGGGTAAGTAAAGATCCCAGTGGAGAGGGTCTGAAGTGGCCATTTTGCGGAGTATTGAGACCAGGGTTCCATTAACTCTTTCTACAGCTCCATTTGTGGATGGGTTATAGGGAGCCAGAAGTGTTGTCGAGCTCCCATAGAAGTGGCAAGAAGCTTTACCACAATAGAGGTAAAATTTCCATTGTCAGATAAGAGGACCTGTGGGCACCCATGCCAGGTGAAGATGTACTAGTGTAAGAAGGTGGCCATGGCTTTAACAGTCTGAGCAGGGAGAGCAACAGCTTCAACCCGTTTAATGAAATGATCAATTCCAGCCAAGATATAGCGATTGCCACTTGTAGTATGAGGGAGAGGACCTACCACGTCCAAACTTATGGTGTGAAAGGGTTGTTGGAGCGTTGTAGATCAATACTGATATCGGGTCTTGAAGCTGTGTTTGTTTTTTAAAGGTCATACAGACATCCAAGACTTTAGTTATGGTTTCCATGATGCCCTCCCAGTAGTACCGCTCTTTTACCCACTTGTAGGTTTTGCGTACTCCACCATGCCCCATGATAGTGTGAGACTCCAAGATGACAGGTACTCGCTCTGACAGTCGGAAGTAGGGCAGCCTATTTACTCCTAATTTCTTGCATAACTTCCCACTAACCACTTTTTTGTTGTGGGGGTGCCATGCTAGCATCTTGTGTACTAGTTCATCTTCATCAGCCCTTGCGTCAGGAGTCATTAGGAGGTCATGCAACCTCTCTGCCTCACTATTTTCAAGGTGAAAGACAGGCAGCCACGTCAACCCATCAACTTTTGTATGACGCGTCCCAGCTCGATGCTCAATGGTCATATTGTAGTGAAGGAACTTAAGATCCCAGCGAGTCAACCGCCCAAGGGGATCTTTCATAATTTGTAACCAATTTAAAGAGGCGCGGTAGTAACCACTTACATAAAGTACCATATAAAAAGGGCGTTAGTATTTGATAGCAGGCAGGACAGCCAGGCACTCTGTCATGGAAACGGCAGAAGAAGTTTAGACCGGCCTGCCAGCCAGGATGCGTGAGCACCCAAAAAGCAAGCCAGAATGCAAGGGACATTGCGAACCGTGCTACTTGATATGAAGCCAGGAAGTGTGATACAACGAAGTGGTGGCGTAGCAGCAGGGTAAGGAGTATTCCAATGGCGAACCACACTGAATTCATCCCCAACTCAACAGTTCACACTGCATGTGGTGGGATTGCTGGATAGTCTCAGCAGATTCTTGGCTTGAGCGGCTAACTCATCAGGGGCAATATGGAGATTGATTCTCTCTTTCCATTGTTGAACATAGGGCCATAAGATCCCCATGTACTGATATCAGAAATTAACAAGAGCGGGGTTGTAGGACCAAAAGTATCAGACTCGCTGGGCCCGATCAGCAATAGAGGGAGCCATGGTGACCAAAAGGATTGATAATGCCCACCCGGAGTGCGGGGCAATGGACCACCAGGGAAATGCCATCTGTGATGCGGTTAAGAGGGAAAATAAACAAGTAAAAATTTCTTTCTGGTAAAATTTTATTGGGAAAGGAAAGTAAGAAAATCAACCAACAATTTTTCAGTGCCATGCAACTGATTAAATAGTGGTTGATTGAGTAGTGACAGAGTGGGGTTGGGGCCCAACCAATTTGACCTGACTGGCGAATTGTTTGAGAATGGGGGGGCTTATTCTTTGAGAACTGACATCAAAAATTTGGCGGTGGGCTGAGTCTCTGTCAGTTTGACCTCAAATGTCCGAGCCAGGGCTTGACTATGTTTCTGATGATTAGCATGACAGTGTTTGGCCCGATGGATGACAGGAATCCCCCAAGGCCATCCCTAATAGGGACGGGTCCATTTGGTTGGGAATGGGTTTGGGATGGCCAACCTGCCCGCACTCAGTCATTTAAAACACTTGCACAGTCAAGAGCGGCATATCAGGCACAGCGCCCAAATTACTATCTGAGGGCTTTGAACTTACGTTGATAGCGCCCAATATTTGTTCAACTGGTCTAAAGATTGAATTGGAACCTTCAGGTAATCTGGCTGATATCACATCCTTCATGCTTTTACAGCCATTCGAATTTTGTGCATTAGCCAGATTGCCAGCCAAATTAAATCTGAACGATTTCAAATTGATAAACTTGGCACAGATTTTGCTGATTACCTGCAACAGTTCTGCCAAGGTAAGTGTGGGCATTGGGAGTGGGATCTGAAGTGAATGATCTGTTACCCATTGCTCATCTACTACATGAGCGAGGTCGCCCTGAGTGATGAGGGGTACCACCATCCTCTTCAGTATCTTCTTATTTGGGAACAGGAAGATGGAGCAATTGAGAGCCAAAGAGCGTTCCCCGAGACTTACATTACCCTTTCCTTTTTCCAAAGGAATGGCATCCCCACCAGGAAATTGCGCCAGAGCCACATCCTTGTGTGCTTTAGGTATCTTGATAGCCATAATCGTCGCGATTTTCTGAGGGGGATGGGGAGCCTTGGGGTGGCATGCGTGGAAGGCTTTGACCAGAGCCATGCAATTCGTGCAATCGTGCACTTTGACCCAACTATTTTTGTAAGCTGGGTATCCTTTCCAGGCCATGAGATATTGAACTGAATGCCGCAATTTGTGAGATGCCAAGATAGCCTCTACCTCAGCCTCTTCCTCGCTATTGATGACGATTGGTTCTGGGTCCATGGGAATTACATCTTTGAATGGTGACAACTGGGAAACATGGAAGACTGGGTGCTGAAAACAATGTGCGGGAAGCTTCAGGCGGAATTCCCCATTACCCAATACTTGCTCCACTAAGTGAGGGCCCAAATGCTTACTGGAAAACTTGTGGGAAGGGGTTTGAATTTGCAAATGCTGGGTATCAAGCATGACGTAAGAACCCACCATAAAATTGTGATCCAGAAGGCGCTTACAGTCTGCAAATCACTTATAGTCATCAATTGCTTTGGTGAGGTGTTCCCGTACCAAGGCTTGAGTTGAACAAATATGGGTAGCGTGATCCGTGGCAGCTTGAACTTCAGGTTGCAAGCTTGCCCTAACTGAAAATGATGGGTTATAGCCCAGCATTGCTTCATATGGTGAAAACCCCGTGAAGGCATGGATCCTGTTATTGTATGCAAATTGAGCAAGAGGCAAGTCACCAGACCAGGTATCCTGCGCTGCTGTGGCATAGCAACGCAGGTATTGTTTGAGGACTTGATTAACCTGCTCAGTCTGACTGTCAGACTGGGGGTGATACGCCGTGGATTGACAGGGGGTTATCTTCAGGATCAATAGGAGTTCGTTCCAAAAGTGTGCAGTAAACTGAGTACCCCAGTCACTAACAATTTCCTGGGGAAGAACGAACATTGAAAACACATGTCGTACAAAAAGATGGGCATTTTCTTCTGACGTAATCGCAGAAGTGCAAGGGACAAAAAGGGAGAATTTTGTGAAGCGATCTACCACCACCATCATCACTAAGAACCCATTAGAACAGGGGAGATCGATGATAAAATCTATGGATACGATGTCCATGGACCTTCCGCCTGCTGTAAAGGGTGTAAGAGCCAAATCTTACTGGAGCGATCTTACTTGGCCCTAGTGCAGGTAACACAATTGGTGATCCAAGCTGGAACCTCTTTGGTCAGTCCTGCCCAATTTAAGGTACGCTTGATCAGATTGATGCATTTCTTATTACTGGGGTGTCCAACTGTGGGAGGATCATGGTGTGCGCGGAATACTTTTGGGCAAAGGGGGGGGAACCCACATGAGAATGGAAGTAAATGAGCCCCTCTTCTAAAGAATATAGGGAGTGTTTAGGACTCAAGTTCGTCAACTGCTTGACCAACTCCACGCCCTCAGGGCAAGCCGTTTGAGCAGCCAACACTTGGGCCAATAACAGTTCGTCAGGAGACAAAGCGGTAGAGAAAACAATGAGGGAACGATTGACAGGATCTGAGTGGCAGGGATTATGGTAACAAGATCCACTTCCTCAGATTCCAAGGGACAGTGAGCAGGGCTATGACTTAAGAAGTTGGGGAGGACATTGAGCGCACCCTTGACAAGAAAGTATTTGAAGTTGAAACTACACAGGTCCCAATAGGTTCAGGCCTGCTGGTGCACCAATTTTTTGAGGTTTGCGGAAATACAAGAGAGCATGGTGATCTGTGCGAACTGTTAGCTCATGATGGGCACCCTGTAACAGGTATTGCCAATGAGTTAAAGCCCATGCAACAGCCACCAGTTCCTTGTCATAAATGCCCAAGGATGCTCCATAGTAGTGAATTTTTGGGAAAAATAAGCGACCAGATGTTCAAGACTGTCATGGTCCTGAAGCAGCATTACGCCCACTGCTACTGACGAAGCATCACATTCAAAGATATATGGTTTGGTGGGATCAGCATGTTTCAAAATGGGAGGAGACACAAACACCTCTTTGATTGATTTAAAAGCCTGCTGACATTTGGGGGTCCAACAAAACGGTACATTTTTCCCAGTGAGGGGATGGAGCGGAGCGGCCAACTGAGAAAGTGTAGGGGAAAATTTTTTAAAAAAATGATAGTTACCAAGAAACTCCGAAGTTGCTTCTGTGTAGTCAGAGTTGGCCATTCTCAGATTGCATCTAATTTGTTGGGAGGGATAGTTACACCTTCTTTGAGAACTAGGTTTCCAAGAAAGGTAACCTCTTCCCTATAAAAATTGCACTTGGAAGCTTTGAGGAACAACCCTGCTTTATGCAGGGCGGACACCACTGCTTCCAAGTCAATAATGTGTTGTTCAGGGGTTGGGGAATGGACAAGGATATCATCAATGTATGCAATAGCATAAGAGAACCGGAGATCCCCTTAACGTGTTGTCAATCATTTGTTGGAACGTAGCAGGAGCATTTTTTAACCTAAAGGGCATTACACGAAATTGAAAAATGCCTCGCCTCATCCAGATTGCGGTCAACCATTCCTGTCCTTCCATCACCCAAATTTGATTGAAAGCGTTCACCAGATCTAATTTCAAAAAAACACGAGTTTGGCAATCGCCTGACTGATTGTCTGTTCTAAGGGCAATAGGTAGGGATCTGTAACTGATATTTTGTTCAGGTGACTGTAATCTATGCAAGGATGGTTTGATCTATCCAATTTCTTGAAAATACAATAGGGGAGGTGACAGGAGAGGTTTCTTTGAACAACCAGCCTTTTTTAACATATCATCCAACCAGGTATTGAGTGCGACCTCTTTCTCCGCTGTATGAGGATAAAACAGGCAGTTTTTGTTCACCAATTCCACGGTTGTCCAAAATCCACAATCATACCTGGAATGTTTTGGCAGATGGTCCGCTTTTTCCATATCGAAAATTTTCTGATATTGCATTAAGCTTTCAGGAAAATTGGCCAGGATGCCCGCGGAGGTAACTAAGGTAGTGATAGAGCTGGTTCCTTGTATTTTTTTGAGGGTGTTGATAAAAGGGAACTCTCCCTCTGAATCATCATTGGTAAACGACAATGTATTAGACTCTAAATGAATCTTCACATGTTGTCAATGCCACCATCCCACACCCAAGATCACCAGGAATACCAGGTTCAGAATGGCCAAAAACTGATCGCAGAAGTTATATTGGTGAATTGAGAAGTTTAACGGCCGGTGAATGACATATGAAGACTGGTAAGCAGACGAGGCAACCATTACTGAGGCGCCCACATCCATTTCCAATTTTAGTTGTTGTGCCAACTCAACACTCATGAAGTTCCCCGCTGCTCCAGTATCCACCAGAGCTTTGAATGATACATGATGAGGACCGACACTGATTCTCATAGGTATAAGGAAATAAGTGGAATTCTGTTTGTTTGGAGATTCAGCTGACTTGAGAACGATTGAAGAGATAGCGGGTATGTCAAACCCAGGTTCAGGGTTTTTAGCTGGGGAGAAAATTGGGAGTACAAGTGCGGGAGAAATCATTTTATTCCATCTGGGCTTGAACAGAGTCGTTCATAGTTGACTCCAGAAGTAGCAACTTCAGACTTGGGGGTTATGGCGGGGTTGGGATCCACTTCAACAGCTACTCTAGCGTCAGACACATCGTCTACATATTTGTTAGAAAATCCTATCTAAAGTTTCCCTTCTGATGCGGGGAAACATGATGAGGTAATTCTTTGATAGTAGTTGCAATGACACATATCTGATCCACTGATTCCTAAATGGTAGACCAGGCCACGTGGTGTGTGTAAACCAAATTCAAACTCGCTCTAAAGACTGCCTGAAGCATATTGGTAGATAGGTCTGACGCGGAAGCCAGCTCACAAAAGGTGGAAATCAGAGAAGCCAAATTAGGGGCTTCAGCCATGTTTAGGAGTAGTCTGAGTAAGTGATTTGATTGGGACACATGGGGTTTTAGGGCAGCTGATACAGCAGCCAGCAGGGGAATGGGGTCTTCTTTTTGTGAGGAAGAACATAAAAGACTTCTCACCCAATGGCAGGAATCTCCATCCACGGCGTCCAACAACGCGAGACTTTGTTAGGCATGAGATATCACTGAAGCATTACTGAGTGCGATTGACGTACTCATTTGTACTTTGGTGAGAGCATTGAGAACCTGATTTGCAATATCTTGGGAGGGGATACTTGATCCTTTTCCTGGGATGGAGGAAGTACGAGAAGATGCAGTCTGCACCACTTGGGTGACTTGAAGAAAGTTTCCCAAAGTAGAGTGGATGCTTCTCCTGAAGTCAGAAAGTGACCAAATAAACAACAAACAACACAAACTAATTGCAAGTTCATCTGGTAGAGGGTAACCACTGCAGCGCCCAATTCAAAAACCAAGGCGGAAATGGCTGGAATTAATGGTTGGTCGATTATGTCATGGAAATGGCAGAAGAAGTTTAGACCAGCCTGCCAGTCGGGATGCGTGAGCACCCAAAAAGCAAGCCAGAATGCCAGGGGCATTGTCAACCGTGAAACTTGATATGGAGCCAAGAAGTGTGATACAACGAAGTGGTGGCGTAGCAGCAGGGTAAGGAGTATTCCAATGGCGAACCACACTGAACCCATCCCCAACTCAACGGTTCCCACTGCATGTGGTGGGATTACTGGGATAGTCTCAACGAGATTCTTGGCTTGAGCAGTCGACTCATTGGGGGCAATATGGAGATTGATTCTCTCTTTCCATTGTTGTACATAGGGCCATAAGATCCCCATGTACTGATATCGGAAATTAACAAGAGCGGGGTTGTAGGACCAAAAGTATCAGACTCGCTGGGCCCTATTGGTGATAGAGGGAGCCATGGTGACCAAAAGGATTGGTAATGCCCACCCAAAGTGCGGGGTGATGGACCACCAGGGAAATGCCATCTGGGATGCGGTTAAGAGGGAAAATAAACAAGTAAAAAACTTCTTCTTGGTAAAATTTTATTGGGAAAGGAAAGTAAGAAAATCGACCAACAATTTTTTCAGTGCCATGCAACTGATTAAATAGTGGTATATTGGGTAGTGACAGGGTGGGGTTGGGGCCCAACCAATTCAACCTGACTGGAACATTGTTTGGGAATGGGGTGGCTTATTCTTTGAGAACTGACATCGCAAAATTCGGCGGTGAGCTGAGTCTCTGTTGGTTTGACCTCAAACATCTGAGCCAGGGCTTGACTATGTTTCCAACAATTAGTATTATGGTGTTTGGCCCAATGGGCGACAGGAATCCCCCAAGGCCATCCCTTATAGGGATGGGTCCATTTGGTTGGGAACGGGATCAGGATGGCCAACCCACTCGCGCTCAGTCATTTAACCATTCGTTTGGTCAAGAGCGGCATATCAGGCACAGCACCCAAATTACTATCTGAGGACTTCAAACTTATGTTGATAGCGCCTGATATTTGTTCGACTGTTCTGGAGATTGAATTGGAACCGTCGGGTGATCTGTCCAATATCACATCCACTGTGCTTTTACAGCCATTCAAATATTGCACATCAGCCAGATTGCCAGCTGAATTAAATCTAAACGATTTCACATTTGTAACTTGGTACAGAATTTGCTAATTCCCCACAACAGTTCTGCTGAGGTAAGTGTGGGTATTGGGAGTGTGATCTGAAGTGAATGAGCTGTTACCCATTGCTCATCTACTACATAAGCGAGGTCGCCCTGAGTGATGAGGGGTACCGCCATCCTCTTTGGTATCTTCTTATTTGGGAATGGGAAGATGGAGTGACTAAGAGCCAAAGGGCGTTCTCTGAGACTTACACACTCCTCCTCATTGAAGCTGTAGTTGCTCTCAGCTTTTAAAAGCAATTTGCTAAAGTAAGATATGGTATGATCGACCCAATGCTCATCCAATTGAGACAAGATAGCTCCAACAGCGTAGTCAGAAGCATCAGTGAATAACATGAAAGGCTTGCCATACTCAGGGTGGCAGAGTATCAGCCTTTTTGCGATAGCTCCTTCAGTGTCTCAAACGCGACCTTTTGTTCAGCAACCCAATGTAAGGGGGTATTCTTGGCCAGGAAGCGGACAAGGGGCTCTCCGAGCTGGGCAAATTTTGGGGATAAATTGATGGTAGTACCCCATCATGCCCAAGAATACTTGGATTTCAAGAAGGGTTTTGGGCGCAGGAATCTTGGATATTGCTTTGACTTTATCTTGTAGAGTTTGTATCCCATCTGAGGAGATGGCGTGCCCAAGAAAATCCAGTTCTTTCTGTAAAAAAGTACACTTGGAGGACTTTAGCTCTATGTTAGATGCCTGCAAGCATTAAAACGCCTCCTTTAGGTGTGTGAGATGCTCGTTGAACATCTTGGAGTAGAATGTGATGTCATCGAGATAGATGATCACAAAGTTCGGCTTAAGGTCCTGGAGAATGTGATCCATCGCCAGCTGAAAAGTAGCAGGCGCATTACACAACCCCTGAGGTAGTTTATTGAGTTGGAAAAAAACCCTTGCTGCAGATTAGGGCGCACTTCTCCTGATCCTGTGGAGAAAGGTCCATCTGCCTGTACCGCTAGCCAAGTCCGTGGTGGAGAAGGATTTAGACCTATAGAGTTGGGCCAAAGTGTCATTAATGTGAGGGATAGGGTAACTATACTTCTTAGTGAGGTTGTTCAGTTTGTGGTAGTCCATCAATTCCTGATGACTTCCATTTTTCTTTTTTATCAATAGGAGAGGGGATGACCAAGGGCTTTGTGAAGGCACTAGCAACCCAGAGTACATCAGCTGTTTGAGATCTGTCCACATTTGTAGCTCCTCAACTTTTGATTTTTTTAATAGGGTTTAGAAAGGATGGGTTGAGCCTCCCCACCTTCAATCATATGAGTCCAACATTTCATATGCCCATAGTCAGCGCAAACTTTGGAGAAAATGTCGCTGTAGGCCTTGAGCAGGGTGTGTACTTTATCTATCTCAGCTGGGCTTAGTTCATTGAAGATATTAATGGAAGGTAGGGTACATAAAGACTGTTCAGCGGGTAAGTCCATATCCGCCATAGACCCAAAAATTGAACTTGCTTTATTTCCTCAAGGGGAAAAACATGCTCATCTGATCTCCTGATGATTTTTACAACCATATCTTTATTGTGAAAATTACCTTGCAGGAGGTTGATAGGTCGTTAATAGGTATGGTCTAGCACGCCTGGAATATTCTCTGGGATTCAACGGGTCAATTTCGTCAATGATAATTAGGTGCAGTAGTCAGTTTTGTTGTATTTACAAGGTAATCTTCGTGTCAACTACCCTTTGTTCACCACCCTTGATGAACACCTCTTTAGAAGCATATAAAGGGATACCCTCCAGGGCGTCCACTGATTGAGGTAACATTTTTTCATCCCATGCTGCTATGGTGTAATGTAGCGATAAGGCGGAAGAGGGATACTCAACTATTCAAGCATAATCCTTTTTATTATGCTCCTAATTGGTTTAAAACCAGTGGAACCTCCTAATTAAGCATGGATACATAACCCTGCTTCAAGTTAATAATACCTTCATGCTTGAGCACGAACAGGGTTATAATGAGTAGACCATAGGTATTGTTAGCCAGGGCCACCGCTGGAGCTAACAAGATGAGCTTCCTGAAATGGATGGGCAGAGAAGAGTATGCCCCGATGCCATAGGTGTTGTTTGGGCCTGCAGTCCAATATTCTTGATTGTAGTCAAGATTGGGGGCCAGTTTTTTTAATGAGCTTTTTTAACAAAACATTCATCGGGGACCCAGTGTCAAGGATAGCCCTAAACCGCACTCCATTGATAACAACCTCCACTTTGGTTAAGGTTCCACCCAAGTTGGGGAAAAGAACGAGGACATCCTTTAAATGGAGAGTAGAGGCAAGTCTTTTTGCAGTCTCAGGGTATTTCTCCTGGATAGTTCGCAGGGTATGAACACACTGGTTAGGTCAGATCAAGGTGGCAATGAGCTGGTTAGCGTCACTAGCAGTGTCAATGACCTCAAAACTCCTCAACACATGGCGGAGATAGGTTTGGAGGTGGATCCTAGCCAGGTTCACTCTCTCAGGGGGCAACCTATCAGGTATCTCTCCACTTCACCTGGGGCTCCTAAGAATTAGTGACTGACATCCTCATGACCACCTACAGATTCGTCGTCAAAGGGATCCTAAATGCACATCAAAGAATCCATCAGTTGGGAGGTAAGATCAGGGATTCCCTTTTTGCAGGGTAGGTCCTGGGGGCGCTCAATTAACTGGGTAACTTTTTGAGGAGACACTGTAACTGTTACGGCTCTACATTTAGATTTGATGTAGGGGGTTTGGGCTTCCCCATTGCTACAGCTTTTGATCTAGAGATGGCCGGAGATGCCAAGGGGATATCAATATTTCCTTAGTAAGACGTGACAATTGAGGCAATTTGCAAGGCATCTCTGGCGAAGGAGGAGAGCAGGGCAAAGTGGAAGCTAACTTCACTGGCTGCACTTTGGGAGCTGGAGATGGAGAGGAGCGCTGCCCCGACACTGCTAGTATCCTCTGCTTATTTTACAGGGAGGATGTTGAGAAATCGATATGACTGGACAATAAGTCACCTATCTGATGGATTATATTTTAAGTAAAGGTGAGCCTCAAGATTAAGCAAAAGATTATGTTAATGCAAAGTGAATTGATTGAAGTAATTATGGTTCATTGAAATGAGGAAATTCCGCTAAAGCCTTAATGATAGAATGAAATCCCTAAATTGGTAGTGAATAGAGAATTACTAAGCGGAAGGTATAAAATTAACTAGGAATACCATGAATTAAGAGTTGCGAGTGAAAATGATTAAAAGGGTCTTTGAAGAAAAATGGTAGGGAAGATAAACGGATTTAGTCGTTAGTTTATTACTAAATAAATTGGTATTGTTGGGGCAATAGCTCCTTATTGAGTACTTTAACATTATTAATTATCTGGGGAAAATGATCCTCATATCACCTGTATGTTGCTCAAAGGGTCCTTACCCTGTGCAACCAGTTTGGCGGAATCAACCAAATCCGCCAAAAGTTAACAGTGATGCTCACTACAGAGGGCATTGATCAACACATAAAAAGTTTCATAAAATCTAAAGCCATGGCGCAACTGGATCATCTTGACAGGTTAATACCCCAGTTTGTGTTATCTCAATATGCGGAACTGAATATTACCTTGGATATACTACTTCAGGTTCAAAAATGCTTTTCTGAGAGAATAAAAGTATAATAGATCAGCTCTTCCAGAACGTTCACCAAATGCACCTGGTGGGTGGCCAAACCAACCAACTCGCCAACTGCTTAGGTGACACTACAGAGTGGCTATACTGTGCAGAGCATATTTGGAATAGTTGCGCTGGGGAGGAAGGGGTCTGCATTGACAGGCTGCACACATTTAGCCATGATGGAAACATACCCAAATTTCTTAAGTGGTTTTAATTTGCAGTGGAAGGGTGTTGAGATTTTTGCCATATCCCCAGCCTGCTAGATTACCTGGTATCGCTAGGGAAAAAATTCCCTAAAGCGAAATGAATTGATAATCGGTTGACCCAAATTTTGGAGGAACTATGTTTGGGGGATTTTAGGATATTTATATGGTTGTATCCATCGGGGATCAATCCAGATGAATACCTAATATCTCATTGGGCGGAGCGGCCAACAAAATAAGGGCATCTGATAGTAATTGACTATCAGGTGTACTGATTGGGATTGGTCAGGTTTCATCACTGACTGATTGGGAATGTTTAATGAGTTGCGAGGTGAGTGGTGCCACCTGCAACTAGTGAATTAATTGCTTGCTAGACAATTATGGCTGATTCGCTTGGATTGAGAGGAAAACATTTATGATATGTTTCCAACTCTTTCATTTGAGGTCTTGAGGATGTCTAACATCAGAATCCTAGTCAGGATGGGGAAGACCATTGCTGCCAAGATGAGGAAGGTAGATTTAATGGCAACAGCTGCCGTTTCATTGAAAGAGGTGTCAACCAAGGGTTAGACAGCCAAATCCCCTATAAATTAACTAGAATTCACTATAATAAAGAAACTCAAAATTAGAAAAACAGTAGTAGTAATACACTGAAATAAACTCACTTATTGACACAAGTATATGGTCGGGAAAATACTAATAAAGAACCTTATTAGTTTGACTGTAGATTCTGTATTAGTTAGACTATCAGCATCTAGCGTGAAGATTCCATCTCAAGGATATTAATGCAGAAGGCAATAATTAGTAGACTCTCAGAGAAGAGTAGAGATATGAGCGGGGATCTAGAGATGAAGGGAACCATGGCTAAGGGATTGCTGCCAACTGTGTGTTAGGCTGAAGGGACTGTCATCAGAGGATCTTAACAAAGATTGAGTGGACAGGATTTAGGGAACGAATCTTTAAGGGTGTGATATTCAGTATTATTCTAAAACCAGCTGAAGAGTTGGGCCTGAAGATAATTCTAACTCGACTATGGATAATAGTCATCTTACTATTATCAGATTATATATATTCTTACAACGCGAGGTGCATGAGGAAA
>JAKSZP010013341.1:0-142446 GCA_022478985.1 Massospora cicadina | reverse complement strand
TGTTTGTATGATAAATTTTTCAAAAATCAAAGTTTTCAGGATTGGTGCTTCAAAAAACTTTGTACATATCCAGTCAAGAGCCATTTTACATTCTAAGTCACAGTAGAGCAAAAATTCTTTTTATAACAAGTGAATAAGGGGCTCTGCAATAAGTGAAAATCCATCTAGAAATTGTTAGTAGTATCTTAATATACCTAAAAGATCAGATATTGTACATACTTGTAGGGGTTTTCATATTTTGAATGGCCTCATTATTTTGTGGTATAGAGTCAAGTCCAACCTGGTCAATGATGAAGCCTAGTTATTCTAGATTCTTATTAAAAATGAAGAATTAATTTGATCTCAGGGTGGCATCTAGAAGCCTGCAAAATACTTGATCAAGATGCTAAGATGTCAAATAAAGGTCCATAGAATATGTTGATGTCATCCAGGTAAACTAGGACATATGAGTGCTTGAGGTCGCCTGAAATCAAACCAAAACCCATTGGAAAAAATCTGGAACACTAAACAGTCCTTAGAGCATTTGGAGTTACTGATTACCCCTTGAGCAATGACATTTTACTCTTCTCTTGCTTATAATGGAGTTGTTTAATTTGCTAGTACCACAAGATGAAGTCCATTTCAAAAAAAGCACTACCCAACCAATAAAAAGACATTATCAATTGCAGGGATGTGGCTAGGTGAGAGAAGACTGGTTGTTGCAAGTGGTTTGATCAACCATCATATAATGCAATATCTATTTAATAATCATGTAATTAACTAATAGTTAAGATAGGATTTGATGGCGTAAGGAGTCTTGAGTGCGCGGCCCTCAAGTTCATAGGGAGTGGCTAAAAGTTAGTTATGTAGATTTCTTTTGGTGCTTTTGCCTTAACTCCGTGGATTTATATATATGGTGGATCAAATCCCATAAACCTGCCAGTGCAAATTCTATTAAATCAATTGGATAACTGATTGGGCTTCTAGCCTCAGCGTTTACAATCACTCCAATTTACCTATATCTTTAACCTATTTTATTACCCGCGCCAGCATAAATTAATCAGTATGGGGAGTTATCTTTTTATTAAGGCCATACACCAGAACATCAAATGCAATAAGTTAATTGTAACTATGTATGAAAAACTCTGAGCCCTTTTGATTCGCTCCTTTAGCTTAATTTAGATTATTGTTTCACTAGTCTACCACTTGTGAGTGCTTCTTTGTATACATAGGATGCGCCAATAAGAACGCTAGTAGAGGGGAATATCTTGGCTGAACATTAATGGTGAGGGGATCTTTTTCCTATGTTGCTTGAGAGAACCTAACACAAAGATCAGAAAGGATAGAGAGCTGTCAATCCTTTATCATTATCTGATACTGCATTGTTTTCTTAATCATTTTCTTATGAGATATGACTTTTGCAAAAAAGTTTCTTTTGCAAGTTTATGAAGTTCACTGTCATCAGATAGTACCTTTATTATTTTGAGTATAATAACCTGTGCCTTCAAATACAAAGCCTAAGCGCCAATTATACCATTTTAGTGCTCACTACGTGGGCTCGCATTAGTTCCCTATAGGTCAGTTAATTAGGTATAAGATCTATGGAATCCTCAGAAGGTTTTCCTCCAGCATAAGGAGTAAAAATGGCTGAAGGTGAAGAGGTCACCTCAGCAGCCCAGAAGAATCAAGTTGTTATTCGCCAAGTATGAGTGACTTTAGATGCCCACGTTGGCCAACTTTCAGATTATATGCTTGGCCACAAAAGTCAAATGAAAGAGTTATAAAAAATTACCAAAATGCGTCAATGCTGGCTTGATGGTTTGAATGTAGATATTACCAGAGCTTCTCGTTTCAATACAAACTTGTATCAAATGATGGAGGCGTTGCAACATGAAGCAAAAACCCAAAGCCAAAAAGGTCAGGTCCATTTTGTACAAGAATATCAACATGAAAGCAGTTATTTGCCGCTACTTAGAAAGCAGTAATATAAAGTCCTTTTTCAGGTGGAGCACTGCCTTGTTGCTTTCATTTGGGATTAATTTAATAGTCAATCTGTTGTTCAACCCACTGATAATATCTGTGAATATCATGAACCTTTCTAACGTTAGAAAGTCAAGCAAAGGCGAGAGATGTGGGATACTAGGAGGTGCCTATGGTTTTTACCTCAGATCTGGGCGTCAGGGAATTAGCTCATCCAGATATGCCATTGACTTCTTCCCCTGAGCAATCTGACCTAATTAATTGTGACCTCCAGTCCAATATACACGCAACACACTGTTAATCCTATGCCAGATCCTGTAAACACTTCTACCCGGGCTGCTCTAGCAGTTCAAGGATGGTTTAAACCAACATCTCATCTCGCCCCTAGGGAAGATTTAGGAGCAATTTAGGGTCTTTGAGCCTACCAGCATGCACTTTTCAGTTCATTCCACCCTATCAACTTTACAAAGTTTGAGAAAAAGGTCATGTGCACAATTTTATTAGTCTCTTTGAGATTAACATGGCTGGGGCATCCAAGTATGCTATTATGGTGATAGTGATGAACTTGATGAACCCAGAAAGCCAGGAGTTAGTTACGCCTAAATTTCAGAAGATCAGTGTTACTTACCGCAACGCCAAGGACCTTCTTCACTAAGAAGTTCAGTAGGGCAGAACGGATAAACACCTGTAAGACCAAGTTCCTTACCATTTTTGATAGATAAAAATTGTGAATTTTTTGTGGAGCTTTTTATTGGAAAGACCATAACTATCTGGTGCTAACATAATCAATAATTTTGATGCGCAAATTGCACTACGCCGTGCCTGTGATCCTTCCAAGGTTTGTATATAGTAATGATTCCCATTTTGAATAAATAGAACAATATCACCCATATGGTAAATTATCTCTGGCGATGCTTTGTCACTTTTATAGCACCTAACGAGAGTTATTAAAGGCCTTGTGAACTGCAGCCTTGGCCCATTTACCCAAAAAAAGGATTTACTTAAGCCATATGGACCATACTTGAATAAGTCTGACGTTAGTCAGATTACTTATAATTATTTCAAAAAGTATGGTCATTATGCCAACTGTTGTCCTAAGTTAAGTTTTAAGCTCTAGGTTCATGCTGTGTATCCTGTGGATGATGAAAAAGTGGGAAAATACAGGGCGTAGTATAATAGGGCTTTTTAAATCCATCCTCTTATATAAAATCACAGGTAAATAGATTATCAAGAAACTACTTCTGTGAGACTAATGGGTGAATATGCCAGGCCGCTTTCGCCATTTTATTATTAATATATAAAAAGCATTGTGGTGACCTTCTTTTTACAAGAAAAACAAGCCGCTGAGTTGGCAGAAGAGGTAGTATCAAAGCCATATGTTCAACAGTTGGAACCACTTGACTTTTCCACTCCTTCTAGTGAGACTTTTAAGTTAATTGAGGTCCAAGTGGCGGTACTTATTGAGGCCTTGAAAGTGTCCAGGCCTCAGTTATGCAAAGAACGTCAGTTTTTTTTTAGGTCAAGAGGATAAAGTGGACATCCTTGCAATAAATCATACTGAAAGTTTATCTTCTAAGTGTACTTATATTGATATAGCTGTAAATAAGCTCAAAGTATGAGCTATTGTAGACAGAGGAGCATCAAATAATAGTGTGTCCTACAATAGTGAGAAACCTAGGCTTGCTCAAGACATAGATCATCACAATTTCTATGGGACCTCTGGCCCACAGATTAAAAGCTTCAGAAGGAGAGCACAGCGCATTATCATTGCATTTTGGCTCCTTAATGCTTTCCGCTCCAGCTATCATGTTCCATAATCTAAATTATGACTATTTAATTGGGACCTCATCTTTAAAAAATGAGTCCAAAGCTAATTTTAAGGAGATTATGTTGGAATTAGTGGGACAAAATCTTCCATTAATTATAACATAGAAGGATGCGGCCTTGACAGCCCAAAACAGGAACTTGTGAACATCTTTTACATAAACGGTATAGTACCAATTAATTATCAGAAGCTACATGGCCTTACCTGGAAGTTACCATACATCTTATAGAATCAAAGGTATTCTCATACATACTAGCCATACCTTAACCATTCCTCTGGGTCATCAAGTTATAATGGGAACAGAAATTACTTTATTCATTACCCAAGGTTTATATGGTGAGATAGTTGCATTGTTTGATCAATCCAAGTTAGAACTGGTTGTTGCCCTGGATTTGTTCTACCAAATAATGGTGAAGTTTTATGCTCCTAACTAATCTCATTACCCATATCCTTTGGGAGTTAAGCGCCATCAAGTAGTCGCTTTTGTGCATATCTTACCTTTAAAGAGGATAAAAATCCACAAGTTTGAGAATCTTGAAAAACATGGGCTTGAAGAAAACAAATGTAAAACATCATTTTCACTGATACCTCGTGAACGCCTTTCAGGGTTGATGGAAAATGAAAAGGATCAAGCTCTGGCCTTATTCTACAATTATAGTATTTTTTTCTGAAAGACAATTATGACTTGGGGTGCGCACATGATGTGTTGTACCAGATTAACAATTATAACCATCTGCTTATTCGCCTTCATCCCATTTTCGTTCTAAAGTGGCAGATGAGGTTGATCACGATGAAATCAATCAACTTATGCAACAGTGGATGTAATTACCCTCCAAGAGTCCTTGGGCCGCCCCAGTTTTGGTCATTAAAAGAAGGATGTGTTTAATTGAGTGATATATAGATTACCAAAAACTCAATAATAAAACCATTAAGGATTTTATCCTTTATCCCATATTGTTGATACATTAGACCGGTCTGGTGGCACAATTAACTTTTCCTCTATGGATACAAGCTTTGGTTATAGGCATATTGAGCTTTAAAAGAGGAACAGGTGAAGCGCGCTATGATTACAGCACAGGGTCTATAGCAACCCACTTGGATGCCAAAAAGGCGGTGTAATGTCCTAGCAACATTCCAGTGCACTATGGATAACATATTGGGTATTTAAAATCTCCTTAGTGTTAGTGATCTGGATGACAGATGTTTTTTCAGAACGTTTACAGACCATTTGCAGCAAATAGAGGAAGTTTTCCGCCAGTTAGCCCAGGCAACATGAAACTAACCCATAAGTGCAATTTCTTGTGTGAGCAACTTGAATATATGGTAGTTTCTCATTGACAAACAAGACTTTATCCCCATCCCTCTTAAATTGAGACTATAAAAAATGTCTAACCAATTAGCAAATGTGTATTCAGATTTTTGTGAATTATTGGATATTATTACTGGTTTGTAAAAACTTTAGAAAAATAGGTGAACAATATTTTACCTTCTCAATACCGATGCTCCGTTCAAATAGATGGAAAACTGTCAGCTCGCCTTTGTCAATCATGGCTTTGCCTAACTTAAGTGCCAATATTAATGTATCCAAACTGTGACTAACAGTACAATATTCAGATGGATGCATCTCTAACTTCCTTAGGGATGGTGTTATTTCAGCTCAATAGTGAGGGGAAAGAACGCTTTGTCACTTAAGGCATTAGAACACTGAATGTTAAGAGATTGTCTGTAACTCTCTCTCGTTTCCAGCAAGGTGGTGTGTGATGCAAACCCACGCTGCTAGGGAACTAGCCGTTAGGAGAATGAGAAACAAGGCACCTCAAAAGGTGCCTGTACAAAAGGGACCCAAGGCAAGGTTGTAGAGCGCGGTATACAGTACCAGGTAATTGAGAAACAGCACAACTTGAGTGGACCCCAAAGGGGAGTCCATAATCAAGTGTAAATCGGTGCCAGGAGGCTTGGGTGCCTTGATCTGGAGGGGACCAGAGTGGCCCAAGGGAGCACCTGAAACTCTTGTAAATTGGGATAGTATGTAGTGGCCAACATAGTTGAAGACCTCCTCAAAGAGGTCCGCCCCCAAGTTCTCCCAAGGAAACATAATAAAACGTAAAATAATGGGTAGGTTTATTTAAGAAATTCAACCAACAAGGAATGTTGGTCACAAAAAACGTATTTAAACTGAGTCAGGGTAAGTATGGGTCTGCGGAAGTGGGCCCAAGCCTTGACACTCCAATAGGCAAACGCTCCCATTTGAATTGGTAGAATACACCAAAACTATCTTCATTTGAGTGATTGATTGAAGCTGTATGATACCCAAACTCATAATTTTGTAACTCAAACAGGTTTTGAACCCCGTTCTCCAATTAACTGAATTGAACCATCTTCATTTGTTATGTAGTTTGTCCGTTTCAACGCCTGGGCTGACAACAAGGGGCTGGGCGTTTTGCACCTCATTAGTATCAACCTGGGCATATTTAGCTTGTACCAGCGTTGGTCTAATGTGTACTTAAGGTCAGGAAAAGCCTGAATCTTCACCTTCTGGGCCTCCTGTCGCCCATCCTTATCCTTGGAGTTGGTTCCCACTATCAAGTCGTTCAGCCATGACTTACCCTATCCTCCTTCTTGGGCTCCACCCCTTCAGGGGCGTTCGCTAAATAGAAGTTCTTATGTGCGGGTGACAACTTCATAGCAGCGACGTCTGGCTTGGACTTTGATCCTGCAGCCTCAGGAAAATGATTATGGAATGAGTCAATCAGGTCTTGGGCATGTAAACAGTCATGTGCTGGCACCCAACTATTCTCAGCCATGACAAACCTCTTCCAGGATAACAGGTACTCAAGTAGTCTTTTAACATGGTGGGAGGCTACTATTTCCTCCACTTCCCATTCTGGCGCCCCATCCACAAGATAAGCCTCAGGATTATCAGGTGGGGGCACTCAAACAACTTCAACTTGCTCTCATGAAAGATGGAGAAGATCCAAAACACAGAGGGAAGATACAAATGGTATGAGGCATTACCCACCTTTCTAACCACGCGGTAAGGACCAATCCTTTTTGGACCCAGCTTTTTGCATGGTTGCTTGATAGGGATGTTACGAGAATCAAGCATCACAAGATCCCCTTCCTTGTACTCTGGACCCACTTGGCGCTTACCATCAGCGTTCTCTTTATAAACTAGCATAGCCGCCTCCAAACTTGTGGAAACCCCCTGGTGGACCTTCTTGATGTTCTTAGCAAAGTCCACCAACGCTTCAACTTTGGAACTACAGCTGGGCTCCATGTTAAAGGCGGGGTTAAAGCCATGGTTGGCAAAAAGGGTGAACGACTGATCGAAGAGTGCAAAGTGTTGTTGTAGTTAAACTGGGCCATGGGAAGGTGAGAAACCCAATCTGAATGATCTGCTGCGGTGTAACACCACAGAAACTGTTCTAAGCACTGGTTCAATCGTTTGGTCTGCCCATCTGATTGGGGTGATAGGCAGTTGAACGGCAAGGGCGAATCTGAAGAGTCTTACACAACTCTTCCCAAAAGATGGAGGTGAACTGGGGTCCCCAGTCACTAATGATTTCTTGAGGAACCTATGAAGCGCAAACACATGTGTGACGAAAAGCCTGGCCATCTAGCAGCAGTTGTTGTAGTTCTGCAAGGAATAAAGTGGGAAAACTTTGTAAAGTGGTCCACCACTACCTTGATGGCATCATAACCATCAGAAACGGGTGATTCCACAATGAAATCCACCAATAGGGAGGTCCAAGGCCCTTCCGCCTTTTGTACTGGTACCAACAAGCCCACTAACAGTTAATGCTTGGGTTTCATCTGATTGCAGATCAGGCACTCTTTACAATACCGTCCTACTTAAGCAGGCAAGCCCTTCTAATTGTAGGTGCGCCGTATTAACTCCAAGGTCTTTGCTTTCCCAGGATGACCAACGGTGATTCCATCATGATGGTCCCAGATGATTTCCAGGCACAGTGGTCCAGCAGGAACCCATAAGCGCCCCTGAAACCACACCATCTCATTCTTTACGTGATAACCCCTGGATAAATTATCCTGATTCAGAGCGCTCTTAGCGAGAACCATAGTATATTTGGCTGATAGTGGCTGAGAAAGAACTACCTTTCTGAACATATTATATTCTGCTGCATTATCCAGAGGTGCGAGCACTGGCGTGTTGACCATGGAATCGGGAAGTTGAGGCAGAATCTTACCTGGAAGAATCATCAACTGGGTGTTATGGATTTTTACCTCCTTTATATTGGGGGCCAAAGCAGGGTTGCAGCTTAAAGCATCCGCCAAACCATTCTCCTTGCCCTTGGTGAACTCATATGAAAATGCAAACTGGGCAAGGGTCTCATGCCAACAGGTCTGCCGTGAAGTTAGGACATGAGGAGCGCGGTAGTACAGCAAGGCACTGTGATCTGTACGTACATGGAAAGGTTGGGAGGAGCCATGCAAGTGGTGACGTCAATAAGTCAGCGCCTCCACCACTGCTAATAACTCCTTGTCGTAAATGGAGTAGTTCAACTCAGGCAGAGACATTTTCCTATAAAAATATCCCATTGGATGCTCAGTCCCATCTTCTCCCACTTGTAACAAGGCAGTCACTATGGCAAAGTTGGAAGCATATGTAGACACAATAAACTCCTTTACAGGGTCGACATGGCAAAGGATGGACGTGGATAACAGGATGCACTTCACTTCTTGGAAAGCATCCTCCAAAACAGGGGACCACTGAAGCACCTTGGCATCGCTAGCCTTATATAAAAGGGTGCTGTCACCTCGGAGAGATTGGGTGTGAACTTCTTGAGGAACGTACACGTCCCCAAAAATGCTCCTCAATTCCTTGACTAAGCTGGGGGTGGTCCACTCACGAATAGCCTTCTCCATGTCTGGAGTTATCATATGTCCTTGGTCAAACACGACGTTGCCCAGAAACGTGACCTGGTACTTGTTGAATTTACATTTACTGATCTTTAGCATAAGGCGGGAGTCCCTCAACCTCTCTACCACTTGTCAAAGTTGTACTGCATGGGATTCCTGATCAGGGGAAAACACCAGTATATCATCCATGTAGGCAACCGCGCATACCCCCAACAAGTCCCCCAACGCAGCATCAATGCAGCGTTGAAAGATGGCAGGGACATTCTTAAGCCCAAAGGGCATGACCTGAAACTGGAAAATGCCTTTTCTGGTGTGTAATGTGGTTAGCCACTCCTGTCCCTTCTTTATCCAGATCTGATTGAACGCATTGAGGCAATCCAACTTGGAGAAGACTTTTACCTTCTCTACATAACGCGCAATCTGTGAATCTAGAGGGATGAGATGGAGGTCTGTTACAGTAACAATGTTTAAATTCTCATAATTTACTCAAGGGCGTAAAGTGCCATTGGCCTTCTCCACAAAAAGAAGTGGGGAGCAGACAGGGGAGGTACGCTGAAAGATCGCACCTTTAGCTAACTGTTCCTTCACCCACACAATTAAAGCATCTTCTTCTCGGACAGTCAATGGGTAAATGGGGGAAAATATATGCACCAGATCCACAGTGAGCTTAAACTCACAATCAAACTCTGAATGATCCAGTAGTGCGTTAGCTGAAGCTGCGTCAAAAGAAGATTCCATCCCCTCCAAACAGGAAGGTAAAGGAGCCTCCACCGAGGGCTTCAACAACGGGGCAAGAGAAATAGTGTGAATATCTGGCCAATGGGTCAGTTTGTTCTGATAGTGGGCATCAGCCAAAGGAACAATCAATTGGTGACCATTCATCAAAGACAAGGATAGGGTGTTTTCTTTCAAATTAGTCCTGACGTCAAACTTTCTCCGCCACTCTACACCCAAAATAAAGGGGTACAATAGGTTCTTGATAGCTTGAAAGTGGTCGGACAGAAGATAGAAGCCCACCTGGTAATCCACTAACCCCATGATTTTCAGCGTGGGGATACCTTGAGAAGCCCCGCCTCTAACCATACCACCTGGAGAGTAACTCAACTCAAGGTAGTCAGCAAGGTCTTGGTCCATAAAATCTTCAGTGGCACCGGTATCCACTAAAATAGTTGTGCTGAACTTCCCCAAAGGGGATGTAAGGGTAGCAGTCAATAAGAAGTATCCAGAATGGGATTTATTTAAAGCAGATAACACCACTAACTCACCTAAAATTTTTCCTCTGGCTTGAGCAAGCCATAAGATTATGTTTTGGAATCATAGAAGAGGAAGTATAGTTGGCCACTCTTACTACTGAGGCCACATATCCCACCCCATTCTCTGCAAGTGCATATACTTTATCATATTTGGAACGAAGCTCTTTTTCTACCTCCTGAGTGCCCCGGATCATGGTAGGGGTCAGACAAGGGTTCTCAGGGGTAATCTGATATACAGGAATGGGGTCCTCGTCCAGGCCGTAAGAGCTAATAAACAGCTCATTTTGGTATATAATGTTTGCGTGATAAAACGCGTTTCCAGGCTCCAACAACTCCATACCTGCTCTGAAGGTCCGGTGTACATCTTTATCCTGGGCCATCACCCCCAAACCCAATGTCATGCTTTGACTTGCAACGCAGGAACACAGCGTTAAAGAAACCCATTATCCTTGTTTCATTTTTTGATAAGTTCATATCGAGCCTCACCTGGACCCTCAGCTTCCACCAAAATGGGGAGGGAATCAGAGGGAAGCGCTTTGCAATTCACAGAGGTATCACTAGTTAAAGATGCGGTATTTATAGGGGTGGCTGCAGGTGACATCATCTCAGTAAAATTGTCTGAAACTTTTTATTTAGTCTCAGGGCTAGACCCTTGTTCAGCTTCAAATTCAGAAAAACTCAAAGGTTTAGAAGGATAAGATTCCTTCATTTTGAGAAATGCGCGCAACTTTTTGGCTTCCATATTTATAGGGTTTGATCTGGGTGAACTCATGACGGCCAAATTACATTGCTCCTTCTGGTTTGGGGTGGGGAAGCCACCCCAAAGGGCTTCAACAAGATGATTGATGTTGGAAGGGGGCGACTGCCAAATTGGGGAGTTTCACACTGATGGGTCCAAGGTCAAACGGAGTTATGACGTTTTGACTTCGTCAGGCAATGGCAAAGCCTGGGCTTTTTCACAGAATTCATTTAAATATAATTTCACTGGCTGGCCCACTTGATGCAGCAAAAAGAACTTGTAGAAGGAACATAAAAAGGCTCCATCAGTATGAGTCTTCTCCAAGCCCCACTCCAAGACCTTTACTGATCGCCACAAGAGCGGATGAGTGCAGAACACCGCAAAAACCCAGTCATCTGCATCTGGAAACAACTGGTACAACAATGTTGAATTTTGGTTCTGCTTCAGAGGGCTGGTTCTTCTTCAGATGTGGGTGAAGTTTCGTGCATCTATTGTATGATGACAATAGACTGGATGGTGACTAAAATTTAAGATATAACTTCTTGGTAGTACTCAAATTGTATACCCTGTCATTTACTTGGACGATGGCACGCCGCCCTGATCTTACTGATCCCAAGTAAATACTCAACTAATACAAAGTAAAATACTAAACACAAAAAGTTTATAAGTTAAATTATAAACTAGTCCAGTAGTTGAATGTTTTTTATTAGCATCAACTTGAGGGTTATTTATAGGGTTTGATGTTCACCACATCTTACCCATGACGTCTCATTTTCAATGGCACTTGGCCACATAAAATGTTTGTAAGAACATCTACAAATACTTTGACTCAGGGCATCATGCTCAGCCTCAGGGTCAGAGTAAACACCATCATCATTCTCAAGATGGCATTTTGGATGCATCTGCAAATAGCTGAACTGATTCTCTTTCACATGTAATTGGCAGCACATACCAAGGCAATTCATATCACTAATTAGTAATTAATTTGATCAAAAACTCAACTGACATTAAAAACTAATTTTGACATAGACCAACAAAGCCCACGTGCCCAAGTCATTAAGTCAAAACTTAATTTAAGTCTGACCTAACCAACAAAGCCCTCAAGCCCATGTCATCATAGTCAAATATTATTAAGTGAAATTGCTAGGCCACAAATCCCAAGTTTGGATATACTTAGGATATACCTGATCCATAATTGCTGATATCTGATATGATCCATAATAAGTTTAAGCATGCTAACATTATTATGTCCCTATTGAATATCTGACAATTAGGTCCAGTCAATTACTCAACACTTCCCCCACTTGACTGGATATAAGCGGTGGGTACCCTTCTTCCTGGGTCACAATGTCTAACTTTTTGCATTCCTCAAAGTACAAACATTATCTCAATAGCCTTTCCTAAGCTGACAGGGCCAGCGTGCCTGGTGCTGAGCTTTCTTGGGTTTGGCACATCTCCGCCAGGGTCTAGATAGTTGGGACTTGTATGAAATCTGCATCTCTCCAATTCTGTTACAGGCTTCTCTGGTTTGATCATACTCTCCTCCCCCTACCAAAGAAGGGGTACCTAGTTCTAATGCCAGCGAGGCATCAAATCTATGAAATAAACTCTATGGCTTGCAATTATTATTATTTTTTTCATTATTAAATATTTATATTTATTATATCCAAATTTTTAATTTTTTTAATTTTTTTCTTTTTTTTTCTTTTTTTTTTTTTTTTTTTTCTTTTTTATATTATTATTCTTTATGATATGGATGAAGGAACTTAGCATGTACTCAATTCACAACCCAGCCGCCTTGATCCTTAATGGTATATACATCTTCAGATGATTTCTCCAATATAATAAATGGACCCTTCCAAAGCGAGGCTAGCTTGTGCGCGCGGCCTGCGCTATGAGTGTCACAATATACTACTAAATCTCCTTCCTTGAACTTAGTCACCATAGCTCATTTAGCATCATCATAGCTCTTCTGAATAGTTTTTTGACTAATTGCATTTTGATAAGCTTCAGATTGCAACTTGATTAGGGTCTTCGCTAGTTGCTCAACATAGTTATTTGGGTTAATTGCGTCAGTTGAACTGAGTACTGAATATAATAATGGAGGCAGAGCGGGCTGTCTACCATACAAAAGTCAAAATGGAGAGTGGCCTGTGCTGCTGTGGTGTCCAATATTGTATGCAAACATGGTCGCACTAATTGAAGTTGCCCATTGCAAAGGCGCCAAGGCTGCATTTTTGCATAAAATGCTGACTAAAGTGCCATTCACTCGCTCTACCATACCATTAGTCTCAGGATGGTATGGTGTTGACAACACTCCTTTGATAGACATCAACTCATTTAGCCGTTGTACCATTTGGGCAGTAAAATTTGTGCCATTGTCCATCAAGATCTTCTGGGGGCATCCATGCTTATAAATAATATTATCCATAATGAACTTGGCAGTAGTTAGGGCCCCAACGTCTCAAATTGCTTTTGCTTCCACCCATTTTGTTAGATGGTCAATAGCAACAATTATGTATTTGTTGCCTAGGCTACTCACAGGCAAAGGGCCAATTACATCAATTGACATGGTATGCCAGGCCCAGTCAGGTTTGATCAAATGATATTTCACATCTGACTTCATAGGTTTTGCAATTTGGCATGAATGACATTTATTGAGCACATCTTGGATATCAAATTGCATGGAATCCCAATAGTAACTGGATCAAATTAATTCTAGCATCTTGGTCATTCCCCATGTCTGACGGCCTTGTGTGCTTGTGTAATAATCTCCATTTGGTCAGAAGGTTTTGGGAAGATTTGACGTTGTCCATTGGGCTTAAGCTTGTATAGAACTCCATTTCAATATTCAGTGTCAATTAATGCTTTTTTGATCACTTTTTGAACTTCAGGTGGCTCATCTCCATACTTTTGGTTAATCATTTTTTCATGAAGCTCATCAGCCAAACTGCTCAGGACAGCTACAATAGGAAGTCGCGATAGTCCATCTGCATTTTGATGGGCCACTCCAGCTCTATGAATAATTTCATAATTGTACGCTTGTAATTTCAGAGCCCAGCGGGCTAACCATCCTTCAGGTTCCTTGAGATTGTGGAGCCATCATAATGAGCTGTGATCCATTACTACTTGAAACTTGGTGCCATGAATGTAAACCCAAAATTGTTTACAAGCATAGATGACAGCCAGACATTCTCTTTCAGTCACCGTATAATTACGCTCATGCTTATTCAGCGTCCTGCTGCAATAAGCGACTGGATGCTCCTCGCCATCATCCCCAATCTGCAATAGCACACCACCAATCACAGTCAATGAGGCGTCAGTTTGTATGATAAAAGGCTTGCTGAAATTGGGATATTGGAGGATAGGCGCCAAGCTCATTTTGTTTTTCAAAGCCTCAAAGGCTTGTTGGCATTCCTCTGCCCAGCAAAAACGAACTCCTCCTTGTAGTAAGTGGAATAGAGGCTTGGCAATCTTTGCAAACCCTTCCACAAATCTTTGATAGTATCCTACCATGCCTAAGAACACTTGAACATCTCTCATACTCGTCAGAGGTTGCATATTGTTAATCGCCTCCACCTTTTGAGGCTGAGGCCGCAAGCCTTGGAATCAATGATGAACCTGAGGTATTCCAATTGTTCTTTAAAGAATTGGCATTTTCTAGGTTTTATCTTCAGATTGGCCTTCAACAGCCATTTGAACACTTGTTCAAGGTGCTCCAGATGTTCAGAAAACGTTCGCAAAAAGACATTGATGTCATCCAGGTACACCAGAACGCAGGACAATTTAAGGTCCCCCAAATCATGTCCATTGCGCGCTGAAAGGTTGCCGGTGCATTACACAGCCCCTGTGGCATGCGTGTCAGTTGAAAAAGCCCTTGAGCAGCAATCATCGCGCACTTTTCCTGCTCCTCTGGTGGCAGCTCAATTTGCCAATATCCTGAGATGAGGTCCATTGCAGTAAAGTACTTCGCCCCTCCCAGACGGTCCAGAGCATCATCAATTCTGGGCAACGGATATGAATCTTTTTTTGTAATGGCATTGAGGCGTCAATAATCAATCACAACTCAATTGCTGCCATCTTTTTTCTTTACAATTAAAACAGGGCTGGCCCACGGGCTTTTGGATGGCACTATCATTCCACTTTTCAACAATTTGTCTAACTCTTCACTGACTATTTTGTCACTGGCCTGGGGCGCCAAATTGGCCTCATTCTAATAGGCATATGGTCCCCAGTATCAACAAAATGCTGTACTCCTTTTGCACAACCTAAATCTTGGTCATCTTTGGCAAAAATTTCGGAGTATCATTCAAACAACTCTAGTGCTTCATCCTTCTGTTGTTCTGATAATCCAGTAAATGATTCTTGAGATATTACAGTATGTGCCCCAAGGGTTTTGGTTGGTAAGCTGAACTCAGATAAGTCACCAAATTTGACAGCTGATATTAACTCATCCCTCAGAAACAGATGCACAAAAGTGACTACTTGATATTTCTTGACCTTAATATTTCAGCTGGTCAAATTTGCTAGTAAGACATCAATCTCTCCATGCCCCAGTATAAGTATTCCAGGCGCCACACTAGGTTCCATTTGAGAATGATGCCACGGGGATACAACCTCCCCATACAGTCCTTCTGGAATATCCAGTGTGGTCCCAGTCCTCATAACCAGTTGATGGCCTGGAGCTATTGTCACATCCTTATTCACACATAGAGGTATTCCTCAATTTTCATTTATGGCAGTTGGCATGGGGCAGCTTTAATTCCCCCGCTGAATATATCCTACTGGTATTATCCCATCAGCATAAGATATATTGATAAAATTTCTACGATGGCTTGTGGGCTTCATATCATTGTGAGAGTAATAAATTGGAAGTGATTGGCCCAATATCATCAAGATGTTTTCTTTAAAATTGCATGAGATCCCATAGGTCCTTAAAAAACTAGTTCCAATTAATATGTCATAATTGGCATTTGGAAGCACTATAGTGGGTGCGGCTACTACCAAAGCTCCAAATCGCAGTGGCAAAGCGCTGTAAGCTCCTTCACTCTTAGTGCTGTTAAGGCCTGCGGTCCCATATTCTTGATGATGGTCAATGTCCAGAGCTATTTTCAATTTCTTAACCAGCTTTATGGAAACAATGTTTACAGGTGCTCCACTATCAACAATAGCTACAACTCTGACCTTGTTGACCAGAATATCCACATAAGTGCACTCAGAGTAGTAAGAATCAATAGAGTTTACTAAGTGAATATGGGAAGAATCCAGGGAGTTAAGAGTGTGCTTCAGAGTATTCCCAATACTGGGACATTCATTGATGAATGTGTCAATTGGCATTGCTATATTGACCCCTTTCAGGCTTGGGGTATCTGCTGCATTGCTCAGCCCATTGGCTGGAATATTCTCAAGTATTTGTTGCACATAGGGTTTAGCAACTACTTCAGAGGCTTCAGGTATGACAACCTTACTCTGGGAGCGAGTTACCGCATGTATGTTTGAAGAATCTTCATTTGATACTAAAATAGAATTGATTTCATTGTTAAATGAGGCCCCATGGCCATTGTTTTCTTGTCAATTGGGTGGGACTAGTGTCTTAGGCACAATAGAGCATCCTGCATCTATTGTGCTTGTTCTTTTCCCCTCCTGCATGGTATCAGGAAGGACTACGTTGACATTTTGCTGATGGCATTGGGAAGCATAGTGACCTTTACAATTGCAATTAAAGCAAGTAATTTCACTCACTGGCCATGGGGCTCTTGCATTTGAGTTTTGCTCATTTTTTACAGGCGGATTACTGTCAATTTCTTATTGGTTTTGAAGGGCTTTCCAGCAAAGGCAGCGGGTCCCAATCTGTAACCAGTATTAGGAGGGCCATAATTTTTGAGCATCTGCACAAATAGTCAACCAATTCAGATGTTGCAAGGTTTTGCACGAAAGCAGGCAATAGAGTGTTTGATAGATTAGGGTAAGGTTCTACTGCATGCTCTAGTGCAATCTTAGCGTCAAAATTGACCATAGCCCATGCGCCTAAGAGAACTTGAGCTTTGCAATAGAATTGATCCACAAATTTGTCAATTGCTTCATCTTTCTTAAAGCAAATGTTCATAAACTTAGATTTTCTGGTTGACATCCGTTCTGGACCTCCAAATTCATGAAGCACAGCCTCCTTGACTTTGGCATATGTTGGATTTTTGTTAATGTGAGGCATAATCAACTCAATGCTCCACTCAT
The DNA here is from genome assembly GCA_022478985.1 of Massospora cicadina. Classification (NCBI taxonomy): domain Eukaryota; kingdom Fungi; phylum Entomophthoromycota; class Entomophthoromycetes; order Entomophthorales; family Entomophthoraceae; genus Massospora; species Massospora cicadina. Next base: position 125,561 of record JAKSZP010013341.1, on the reverse strand, counting down.
CCAAGCAGTTAATCATAGTGGCTGCTTTGTTACAGTTGCTGGCCCCATGCATGGCCATTTCAAAGCGTTTGACAAATGTGGTAATACTTCCATTCTTGTCAAAGGCTGGCAGGTTTGCTGGTTTATAATTATCGCTTCCCCATTCCTGGTTATCACGATTACTTCTTGGTTGACTAGAGCCAGGCGTACTAGGGCGTTGGGGCATCATATCCCAGTTTGAGGTGTTAGGGTTGGCCAAAGCAACCATATTGCTAGGCAGTTGTTGACGTGGCCCAGCGTCCATTTTGGTAGCTATTTCTGAAGCTTCTTCCTCATAATATTTGGAAGAATTTCCAGTCAAGTGGTTTGTAGCACACTGACAACGCCCATCATCCAGAGCTCAAATTCGCTCGTTGATTTCATTTTCCCAATTGACACAATTTTGTTTTTTAACTTTAATTTTGCAATTTCCTCATTCAAGCTAGTAGCTTGTAGTTGCAAGGTGGAAATCACTTGGTCCTTTTCTTTTATTGCCTTCTTGCACTGGTTCAATTCTCCATGGAGATTATTGTTTGACTCATTAATAATATTAACATCATCATTGAGATTATTGATCTGTAGATTAAGATGATCAATAGAGTCTTGATTTTTTTCATTTTTCGCCCGTTGGTCCTCAAATTGTGTTTGCCAGTAATTGATTTTTCCGGTGTATTCATCCTTCATCTGCAAAATTTGGGCACTCAAACGTCAATACTGGTCACAAAATTCATTGTTATGGTTTAACTGCGCCTCTTGGGCTTCATGATTAAGCCTCATGAACTCTGAAGCGTTAATAGAAGTCTGAGTGATATTGCTGACCCAAGATTCGGTGACTCCTCTTTCCTCTAAGAAATTTTCAAAGATAGGATGCAATCTGTCATTTAGCTCTTGTGCTAATTCTGCTACCCAGTCATTAGCCCAAGTGGCTAAGTTGTAATTTGCCTCCAAACTAGAACAGGACCTCAGCGAAGTTGGCTTCCAATCGCTCATTTAAAATTTGGCCCACCTGGCTGGAGTTGTGAGAGAAGTTCACCAACTCAGTAATGGCTGCATGATGGCAGGCGATTGTCATCTGAGAATTTCTAGAGGTGGGATGTACAAATTCAATTAAGTATTGGGCGATATTCTCTATCCCAATTAAATTGTTTTGGATCTGAGCTACACTTAATTGATGATGAGCAAGATATCTCATCCACAACACATCTTGCTGTCATTGGTGGTAAAAAGGATTGCTACTATTGTCCGCGGGCCCTTGTCCTATTTGATACCCTCTTAACAACTGCTGCTCAAGACGTTCCAGCTCTTCAGGTGAAATGGGTTTGTTGGGATAGGTGATAATGGGTACATCCTCCCAATTAATCTGGGACACAGTCATTTCAGTATTTCCATTGGGACCGGTGATGGTTCTGAATAATTGATTGGGATTTCTCCCCTGCTCAGCGCAGTCACCATCTGCGGTCCCAGCCATGAGCGCCACTTGTTGAATTTTGGTTCTGCTTCAGAGGGCTGGTTCTTCTTCAGATGTGGGGTGGAGTGTCGTGCATCTATTGTATGATGACAATAGACTGGATGGTGACTAGAATTTAAAATATAACTTCTTGGTAGTACTCAAATTGTATACCCTGTAGTTTACTTGGACGATGGCACGCTGCCCTGATCTTACTGATCCCAAGTAAATCCTGACTAATACAAAGTAAAATACTAAATGCAAAAAGTTTATAAGTTAAATTATAAACTAATCCAGTAGTTGAATGTTTTTATTAGCATCAACTTGAGGGTTATTTATAGGGTTTGAATGTTCACCACATCTTACCCATGATGTCTCATTTTCAATGGCACTTGGCCACATAAAATGTTTGTAAGAACATCTACAAATACTTTGACTCAGGGCATCATGCTCAGCCTCAGGGTTGGAGTAAACACCATCATCATTCTCAAGATGGCATTTCAGATGCATCTGCAAATAGCTGAACCAATTCTCTTTCACATGTAATTGGCAGCACATACCAAGGCAATTCATATCACTAATTAGTAATTAATTTAATCAAAAACTCAACTGACATTAAAAACTAATTTTGACATAGACCAACAAAGCCCATGTGCCTGAGTCATTAAGTCAAAACTTAATTTAAGTCTGACCTAACCAACAAAGCCCTTGAGCCCATGTCATCATAGTCAAATATTATTAAGTGAAATCGCTAGGCCACATATCCCAAGTTTGGATATACTTAGGGTATACCTGATCCATAATCGCTGATATCTGATATAATCCATAATAAGTTTAAGCATGCTAACATTATTATGTCCCTATTGAATATCTGACAATTAGGTCCAGTCAATTACTCAACAATCTCGTTCCCAGCAAGGTGGTGTGGGATGCAAACCCACACTGCTAGGGAACTAGCCATTGGAAGAATGGGAAAAAAGGCACCTCAAATGGTGCCTGTACAAAAGGACCCAAAGCAAGGGTGTAAAGCGTGGTATACTTTATCAGGTAAGTGAGAAACAGCACAACTTGAGTGGACCCCAAAGGGGAGTCCATAATTAAGTGTAAATTGGTGCCAGGAGGCTTAGATACCTCGATCTGGAGGGGACCAGAGCGGCCCAAGGGAGCACCTGAAACTTTCATAAATTGGGATAGTATGTAGTGGCCTACATAGTTGGAGACCTCCTTGAAGAGGTCCGCCCCCAAGTTCGCCCAAGGAGCCATAATAAAACGTAAAAATGGGTAAGTTTATTGTGAAAAGTCGACCAACAAGGAATGTTGGTCACAAAAAACGTATTTAAACTGAGTCAGGGTAAATATGGGTCTGCGTAAGTGGGCCCAAGCCTTGACACTCCAATAGGCAAATTATTTCATCTGATTTAGTAGAATACACCAAAACTGTCTTCACTCAAGTGATTGATTGAAGCTGTATGCTATCCAAACTCATGATTTTGTAACTCAAACAGGTTTTGAACCCCTGTTCTCCAATTAACTGAATTGAACCATCTTCATTCGTTATGTAGTTTGTCCGTTTCAACGCCTGGGCTGACAACAAGGGGCTGGGCGTTTTGCACCTCATTAGTATCAACCTGGGAATATTTAGCGTGTACCAGCGTTAATCTAATGTGTACTTAAGGTCAGGAAGAGCCTGAATCTTCACCTTCTGGGCCTCCTGTCGCCCAGCCTTATCCTTGGGGTTGGTTCCCAAAATCAATTCATTTAACCATGACACTGAATTGCATGAAAGGAATTATACTGTTACTAAAAAGGAGTGTCTAGCTATCATTTACACTTGTAATAGATTTGGGCTTATATCAATGGCATTCATTTTACTGTGATAAAAACCCATGCTTCTTTGCTCTGGTTGCAGAACTTAAAGGATCCTGAAGGATGGTTAGCCCTCTGTGCCTTGAAATTACAAGAAAATGATTTATAAATTTAACTTAACTTAGCATCAAGAATCAAAACGTGAATGGACCCTTTTAGTTGCCTACTGTAGCCTTATTGGCTGTTAAGGGCGATGAATTATTTTTACCAAAATGTTTAGTTAGCAATATGGCAATGAGTCTATTGAGGTTAATGAATGGTGGACAAAACCAGACAAACTACTTTTGTAGAAGATGGAAATGTATAAGTTTATTAATGAACAACTCTTTTTCGTTCCATAGACTGACCAAATGAATGAATTTGATCATTGCTTCTCACAATGCAATGGGCCACGGTAAATATAAGAAAACATTTTTACAACTATGATCCCATTATAATTGAGATTCTATGTCATATGATATACATGAGACTCTCATCTGCTGTCATTAATGCCATGTGGAGGTTCTTTATTGAAAGGCTACATCTTATGAATTAGTTAAATCCAATTTTTCCTGGCACACTGTCTCCATGGACGCTGTGGTGCCCTTGAAAATACTCCTGGGCAGTTCAAATATATCATCATGGTCATTGATCACCTAACCAAGTGGGTGAATGTTAAGGCAGTCAGGGACTTGGGGTCCAAAAATATGGCAAAATAATTCTAAAAGATGTTATTTCTGGCACGGATACCCCAGAGTCTGATGATGTATAATAGGACTAATTTTGAGCATCAAATGATTTCTAAGCTTACCATTCTAATGGGTATATGAGGGATACTATCTACGTCCTATCACCCAGAGACCAATGGCACCAACAAATGAGTGAAAGGTGCCTTGTGAGGGTTTTAAGTAAGCTAGTTTCAGGAAAAGCGACGAGTTGGTTTCTTTTCATGCCTTCTGCTGTATTTGCTTACACCGTTGCATATTATTCAGCAATGGGGCACTCCATGTTTGCTTTATAACATGGGAAGCAGCCCATGTTGCCCCTACTATTATATGCATGTGTTACAGAATAGAATATTATTTCTAGTAGATACCTTAATAAGCTCATGCACCTTCTATTCAGTTACAAAGTTCTGCTTACTTAAACGCTAGGTATTGGAAGTCAAGGCTAGAGCACATGATAACAAAGACAACTGGACCTTATCTACTTTTGGCGTAGGGGAATTGGTTTGTTATTATGACATCCAAGGTTTTAGATGGACAAGCAAACTAGCTCATATTTATAAAAGGATCATATTAGATCAAAGAGAAGACATTTACAGATGCTTAAACTCTGAAGGATCTTACTAAGGGCCATCTTATCAATTGAGTGCATGATAAGTTTCTAAAGAACTACATGCACTCTGGCTCTCTGGCCTCTAGCTCCCAATAACTCATCTGACTAAACTCATCTTTGTTACCTGAAGTTTGCTAAAGTGGGGTTATTGCGGCAATTGGTTTGAACATTCATCATTTTAATGCAAATTTATTTAATATTAAGTTATTTAAAATAATTTAGAGATAGTATCAATTGAATATGGAGCCTTGAGCATGATGCCCTTTAATTCATAGGGAGTTGCCAAAGTTGTTTTTTATTTTTTGTGCTTTTGACTCAGCGCTGTAGATATATATATATATATGGTGGATCAAATCCCATAACCCCACTGGTGAAAATTCTAATACTATGATCCAATAATCGCTTTGGCTCTTGGCCGTGGAGTTAATATCCGCTCCAATTTATCTATATTTTTTGACTTTATTTTGTCCCCCACGCTGGCGTAAAATAACCAGTATGAGGATTTACGTTCTTGTGGGACCATATACCAGAATCTCAAATGCAATCATTTGATCACAACTATAATGAAAATTCACTGAGCCCTTTTGATTCGCTCCATTAACCAAGCTTAGATTTATTATGTTGCTAGTCTACCACATTTAAGTGCTTCTTAGTATACATAAAATTCACCAATAGGAATGCAGGTGGAAGGGGATTATCTTGGCTGTTTCAAATGGTAAGGGGTCTTTTTTCCTACATTTCTGGATAGAACCTAGCACATAGAAGATATGTCATAGTGAGCTATCAAGTCTTTGGAAGTACCAGATACTACATTGTGCTCTTATTTTTTCTGATAAAAATATGTCACTTAACAAAAGTTTAATTTTTTAAATTTTTTCTAAGGCTACTATCTTCAAACAGTAACCTATTATTTTGAGCCTAATAAACTGTGCCTCCAAAATATAATGCCTAAGCACCAACTTTTGGACCCTGTGCAAACTCTATTATTTAATCATTAAAGCTTGTTGAAATTTGCACTTAGGTGTTAGATTTCTAGGGCACAGTTTATTAACTCAAACCAATAGGTCACTGTATGAGGACAGCAACCTTAGTAAACACTTGTAAAAAGGCAGGGTTAGGCAAGAGGTATCTTTATTTTAAACTACATAATAACGCAATGTAGTATCAGGTACTTTCAAAAGCTCAACTACTTGCTCTAATGTCCTTCTTCAGCTAGGTTCCTTCTAGCAACATAGGAAAAAGATCCATTCACCCTTAGATTTTAGCCCTTACATGCCCCCCTCCACTAGCGTTACCATTGGTGTATTTTATGTATACTAAGCAGCACTCAGAAGTGGTAGACTAGTGAACTAATAATCCAGATTAGGGTATCAGAGTTGGATCCCTAAGGCTTAGTGCATTTTCATTGTAGTTGCAATCAACTGATTGGATTCTAGGTCCTAGCAGATGGCTATAATAAAGATAGAATTTCTTATGCCAAATATTTAATTCAGCGCAAGGACAAAGTAGATGGAAAAGATATAGTTACAAAGGAGTGGATCTAATATGCCAAGTCTAAGAGCCAAAGCGATTGCTAGATTGAGTGTACATTTGGAACAGCGGAGTTATGGGATTCTTTCCGCCATATCTATAGCTCTATGATGCTGAGTAAAAAGCACAAAAAATAATCTAATACAACTTTGGTAACTCCCTATGAAGTTTAGGGCGAGTGCTCAAGGCTCCTTATACCCTTAAAGCATATTTAAAGTATTAGTTAAATATAAAACAATTGAATTATTATTGCATTAAATGATGGTTGGTAAAACTACTTGCAACAAAGCTTTTTAAAAATTGCTCTTAATGTTAAAAATAAATTACCATTAATCTAAACTGAACTAATTTAAACCTTCATAGTTTTGATGTCAGGTATCACTACCTCCACAAAAACTTCTCACATAGCTAATCCTGCAACCTTCTGAGAACAGAGTAATTCAACAAGGGCCTCTGGCAGCTCATATTTGCCAGCTCAGCAGTGATATAACTTTGACATGTCGCCTATTTCTGCACTAGGCTTAGCAGTAATATGGCTCCTAAGCTAAGGCTAGGTATTTATTACAAAAAAATAGTTTAAAAGCTTTATAAAAGATAGTTGAAATAATTATGGGAAACATATCTTACCCTCAAATTTTTACATATAAACTAAGTATTTTGCGGACCATGCAAATTTACTTTAAAAATCTACCTTACTGAGATAAAAAAATTAAAGGCAAGCCTTTAAAGCAGGTTATGTGATATTTTAGTCTTAGCTGTTTTTATCCTATTTTTAGTAGCTATTCATCTGAGCAGGACATTCAAAGCAAAGAGATAAGAGAGGCTGGATGATGAGATAAATTGGGTAGGCATAGCAGCTGAATTAAATGATGGAGGTATGTAGCAAACCCTAAGAACTGAACAGGGAGGATGAATGGCTATGCAACGGATAAAGGTTGGAGAGTGGCTACCTCTAAGAGCTATCATAGTTAAAGGACAACTTCTTAAAATGAAAAACAAGATAGCTTGGGCGCACAACATGATAAAGGGAAAATTGGGATTTATGGTACATTATATTGTACAGAGGTGCTAGAAATAGTAAAGCATGAAAAACTATGAATAACTATAACTAAGGCAGATGGGTGCATTTGCAATACCTGAGAGTACCCTTTTTCCAGATGCTCCAACGTTTTTGGGATGTTTCATTGTGGGCGCAAGAGGCTTAACAGCAAAAGGCCTAAACTCATTCGCTGCAACACTACAACCTACTAAAGATTTATGGCTACAATATCTTGGATAAAGCTATTGTTTGAAAATGGTAAAGAACAAGGGTAAGTCTATTTAAAAGGTTAGAGAGCTTTCATCTTGATTTTATTATCAATATGAAGCTTTAAAAGTTTTGGGATTGATGTCCAAAACTATAAAATTAATTTAATTTATTGATTAGATGATTAGTTAATTTTAGTAATTTTGACTTGGTGAGGTTTAATGGTACCCATTGATCAGTATATATTGAACAGGCGTTCTGAAGGCAGAAATTAAGCATTACCTAAAAATTCTTTTTAGATAAACTTGGCTAAAGATTATAGAGCGCAGATCAAGGAAAGCTTGCAGCTCTAGCGCCACTTACAAGGCTTACAAGTTGTTATAGAGGTAATAGCATTATATATTTAATTACAGTATAAACTAAGATATCTAATATCAAACTATTTGTATATACATATATGTAGAGCGCTTGTCATGAATGCAGCTGCTTAAAAGAAACTTGAATCTAATCTGGGTTTTTATACTGAGTGGTGAGCCCAGAATGTTAGGGGCTCAGCAGTCCTAGAGATTCTGAAAGGGTAAATTATAGGGTTTAAATGAGGAACAAAACTGTCCACGCATATACTGAAAACCCCATAAACAAAAAAAGGCTGTAATGGGGGCAACCACATGTCTTATAGGGGGAAAACCCAGGATGGAGGGGCATGGAGGATGACAACACCTCTGATCTATGAAGTTGCTAGTTATTGGATGTGATTGGATTAGAATAGTGGGAGGTTATATGTCAAATGGATCATGATGAACTGGCAATGGATCAGCATCAAAATGAGATCACAGTCATACCCAGCATGCATGATGGATCAGCAGGTATGGTCAGGGGTGCAAGCTCTCCCAAGTTTTGCCACAGCACAGCAAATGCTGTATTAATGGGTTATAATGCTGCTTACAATTTTTAATAAAGTTATGCAGATGGTAGTATTCTTAGCCAGATCCTTTCCAGAGAATTATGATCTAGTGTATAAAGCATATCCTGTGAAAATTTAAATCAGGGTAATAGATAAATAGAGTCAATATAAAATAAAATGATAACTGACCCTAAAGTAAGGCTGTTACCCTTATAGGATGTGGGAGAAATAATTGGAGAGGGGGGCCTGAGCACTATCCTGGGAGGGGGACCATGAGGCATATATAAATTAGTTGGTCTGAAGAGAGTGTTCTGGGGGGTAAAAATCTTCAAAAGTTTTGATACTAGATTTGTGAGTAATTTGGATTAATAGTACCAGTTTTCCATGGTTTGGTTCTCTCTGATGGATAAGTTCAGCCTGTTCTAGATGGATACACTTCAAATGGGCAATTGATAGGAATATTATTAGGGATATTGAGTGATTTGATAGATTGATCTGCGATCCTTTCTACTATTAATGACCTAGTCCAACTTGTTTGGTTTTGATTGATGTTTGGGGCAGATCTGGGAATCTTTTAACATAATGAAAGTATCTGGGCTAGGAGTGGGATGGGCTCAGGGTCCTTCTGGAGGCTCCTGGACTGGATCACCTCCATGTAAACCCCTTCTATCATTTTGAATAATGAAGAAGAAGAGAAAGGGGGAGAGAGGGAGGATCCTTGGGTGTCAAGGCAGTAACCTATTGCTCATCTACCACATTGGGCAAGTCACTTAGTTGAGACAGGGAAGCTATGGGAGGCCTTAGGCCTTTCTTATGCCTGAAGGGTTACTGAACCTGATCCAGGTGGAGGGTCTGGTCATTGGGACTTATATGTTGGCCTAGGGACAAACATCACAAGTTAGGACTTTTGGGATATATTTATAAAAGTTGCAGATGAAAGGATAAGCCTAAAAATGGGTAGAAAAACTTACCCTTAATTCAGACATAGTGAGTTTACTATACAATTTTAACGGATAGTAATCTACTTTTTACCTTTTAGTTTTTTTTATCTATCAAGACTTTCTAACTATCATAAAATTATCTTTAGTAATGTTAAAGGTATGTCTGCATAAGTTTTTGCATCTGTTTGTCTAATCCACTCTATTTTGTTATCTACATTATAATGTTGATATGGCTCGATTGATAGAGCATGCTGTATAATTTAGTTCACACTGATTCTTTAAAATAGATCTAGCTGACTACTAAAACCATTTCTAAAATAGCTTTACCTATATGTCAACAAGTAGTTTATGAAGAATCCTTAAAGGCTAATTTTATAGCCAAACTCAAATATCAAATATCATGAAGATCTATAGCATAATAAACAAGTTAAAATACAGCAAAAATATAGACTTATAGTTATAACAAAGATATACAGTAAAATAGGGGAGATGGTATAGTTAATCAGAGCACTTAACTATTATACTGGAGATATAGGTTCAAATCTTGCCTTTGCATATCAGGTTGTTATTTCAGGATTTAGACCCTTATTGGTAAAGCATAAGTTGCCAAGCCAAAATCCATATTAGGTCATAGATAACCCAAAAATGACTCAATTTTAAAGAAGAAAGACTCTTATTGATTATTCTCTTATCCACTGAGCTTTAAATCAACAGTTTCTTTCCTCATATTGGTGTCCATCCTTAGGTTAACCTAACATGGCCAAATAATTAGCCATTAGAATCAAGGTTCATCTGATAATTGGCTCTTAATTAGCTTATACGCTACTACTTCTGATCTGTTATTGTAAATTATATAAAACTTTAACGAAATATAAAGTAAGCTGAGCTATAGGCGGATTTTAGGTAAACTTAAATTAGAATGGGTAAAAAGTTTACTCTGATAAACTTTTTAAAACTTTATTGGCAGAACACAAGGCGATTTTGATACCATTTTGTAAGGTACTTCAGCAAGTTGAACGCGTGATCTAACCGAGCTAGTCATTGGTATCTATTTTGTTTATTTGAGGTTCTTTTTTTGAAGGTATCTATTTTAAAGTGTAGTAGAAAAACTTAATGACTGGTAGTGTTATCATCCAGGTGAGGTTTCACAAGTTTGACCTTTATCGAATCGATATCGATGCTATGATTGGTGAGGGGAACAATCCAATGATCTGTTGATTTGTTAAACTCAACCCGTAAATACTAATAAAGCGAATTAAATTATTAGCAAATGGTAAACTTTAATCGGAATTGGAAGGTGGCCAAGCATCGGGTTCGATTGGATATCCGGGTGAACTGTGGGTTAGGGTTTGATAAAGATATAATTTCTACTTTAAACACGGACCTTCTGCAACCACTACCAGTTAACTTGGACCGAGTACTCAATATCCTTTATCAGAGGGGAAGAGGTTTGGGGCGGAGTGTAATCTAGCTGAGTCTTACTAAATTTGTGAAGTTTAACTGCCCACCAAGTGTTCAAATCGCTCCTCCACTCTGTTTTATGCGAGGCACACCGTCCATCTCCCACCTGCTTGTCATTGAAGCCAACCTTGCTCGAGAACTTGTCGGATTGCGGTTTTTTAAGTATAGCCTTAATTTACATCTCCATTATTTTCCCGCTTTAAACTTGGTTCTCAACCTTCCCGCTTTTATCTTTAAAATGAAGCGCTTTTATAGTTCAGCGTGGCTTCCCTTACTTACTTTGTTTAAATAGATTTTTTAGGGCTGCCCTAAACTGGAATTGGTGTTCATTCAAGCTTCTCCGTACCGTTCACTTCCGTTCATCTTGTAAAAACTAACCTCGTATTTTTAAGGTACCCTTTAATTTTTATTGGCTCACCTTAAAGCTTTTTTGGTGTGAAATATGTCAACTTGTGATAGCGAACACTCTTCAGCTGGAAGTGAACAGTCTCACCCAACTTCCCTTTTTCGTGCTTCATCGCTCCAGCGAAAGCCGTCCCCCGAGTTTTATCAGCTGCCTTCCCTGGGGGAGGCCATGTTCACACCCCCCAATGAAAGCTCCCGCGCCACTTCGCTGGACGGGTTAGACACCCTCATCACCACCTCCAAGCTCACCGCCGAAAAGATTACCGAGCTCGGCCCTCGCGGCAGATACGCCAAGGTAACTTGGCCCCCGCGCCAGTTTACACAAGGTCACCCGTTTTTAGCTCAACGTCCTACTTGGAAAGGGTGCCTACAAACTGGTTTATAAGGGCCTGGATCGCGACGAGGGCTATGAGGTCGCCTGGAACTGTTTCCAGGTAAGGTCGCCCTTTACCTCTGAGCCTTCGCTCAAGTTGAGCTCAGCTGACTTTTCTCGCCGCCAGCACGCGAGCCATAAGGAATACCTGGAGCTCAGCTCAGAGATTGAAATTCTGAAGAAGGTTAGGCACCCCAACATCATCGCCTTCCACGACTGCTGGTACGTCAACAACGAGTCCATCTTTATTACGGAGCTGATGACCTCCGGAACGCTGCGAGAGTAAATCCCCTTGTACGCCTTAATCCCCAGGTTCATCCATAAGCTGCAGATCCCCAACCCCAAGATCGTCAAGCGGTGGTCCCGCCAAATCCTCAAGGGGCTAGCCTACCTCCACCCCACGACCCGCCCATCATCCATCGCGACATCAAATGCGACAACATCTTCATCAACGGGGCTCACGGGGAGGTCAAGATTGGCGACATGGGCACGGCGAAAATGCGCCTAGGCAAGAAATACACCGTCATTGGTAAGCTTGCGGCTCGGCAACGATTAAGGCGTTAGGTACGCCGGAATTCATGGCCCCTGAGATGTATGAGGAGAAGGGGTATAGCGAGAAGGTGGACATCTACGCGTTTGGCATGTGCCTGCTGGAAATGAAGACTGGGGAATACCCGTATGCCGAGTGCGACAACGCTGCGCAGGTATACAAGAAGGTTTCGCAGGTACCGCTTGAAGGTATTTTCGAGTTAACCCGCAAGGGCCTTAAACCAAACTGCATCGCCAAGGCGCAAGATGACCCGATGGTGCTCGGAATCATCAATAGCTGCCTTGATACCGAGGACAAGCGGTACTGACCCTTCATTTCCGAAGCTAATGGTTAGGCCGTCGGCGCAGGAGCTGTTGAGCCATGCGTTTTTGGGGGTTGACCCCGAAGTAATCCTGCTTTCGGTGGAGTCCAAAAACCATCTGTTTCTCCAGGTGGTGTTCCACGGCACGGATAAACTATCGGTCAAGTTTGAGTTTAACGTGGAGACGGATACTGCGGAAGAGGTGGTGAAGGAGATGATCGACGAGGAGGTTCTACCCCAAAGGTTTCAGCATCTCATCACCTTCGAGATCAATCGCATCCTGCGCGACCTCAACCGGCCCACCCTGGAGGAGACCAGTAGCGCCAACTACGACCACCCACGGCTCAAGCCAAATGGCATAGAGCATGAGCTGGATCAGGCTAAGCGCAAACTGGCACTGGCGGCGGAGCGGGCCAGCGAAGCCGAGCGGAAGGCAGGGATATCCGAGTTACGGGCGCGTCTAGCTGAGGAGCGCAGTCGGCCTAGTTCTACGCTCTCCACCAGCGCGCCCACTACGTTAGCCCCGGGGCAAAACCCAGCCGGCAGGGGCACCCTTATGAATGCACTCAATCCGCCGCCAGATAACGCGACGTCTGAGCCCCCGCCTTCCAGTCCGCCGGCCTGGTGCGAAGGCATACCGTCTCGGATTGGGCCACGGATGACGAGGAGACCCTTATCAATAGAGGTACGCCGGCGTGTGCTTCACTGCTAACCCCTCTAGAGTACGCTGACAGCGCGCCTATTGAGGATATCGTCTACGACACCGCCTCCCTCACCAATCGGGGGGCCGACAAGGCCGCCGAGTGGCTCATCAAGCTCAAAGCCCAAGACTTGCTTACCGTCGGCGATCTGCGTGACTTGCACGGGGAGGATTGGGCTGGCCTCGGTCTCACGGTGTTTGCTAGCCGTGCCCTACGCAATTGTCTCCACGGCAGGCACTCGCGCAGCCCCAAGCCTGGCTCTCAGCGCTTTGCCGGCACAACCCCCACCGGCACCCTCCAGAGCCTTGAGAGTTTAGACCTTACCAGTTCCATGGGGGTATCCGCTTTGGCCAAATCCCAATGATACGATACTCCCGACTATACTAAACGCCGCTTTGATATTGGTCTTACTGTGGCCGCTCGCCCCGCCCACTTACCGTCTCGCATCTGATTATCTTCGCGGCGATATCGATTTAGAGATGTTTGCAAAGCGGGTTGAGCTTTCGCTTGTCTAAAGTGAAGCTTGACGTCTGCTTAACTTTTTTGTTTACTTTGTACAGCGATCATTTTACTTTGCCAGGGGGCCGATTTTAACGGTGCTAGGTTGGCTCGTTTTCTTAGGAGCGGCGTAGCTGTTTGGGCTATATTGGGGTTATGATACTATTAATACCGCTTGCGCATGACTTCTTACTAAACGTAATGGGGTTGGAATTTAAATGCAAAGTAAAGGTGTATCAACCAGATTTTTTACAGGCGGTCAGCTCACCTAGAATAGCTTGTAAATCCGGCTTTTACTATCTCAACCTACATATTGGTGCCCACCTATTACGTCGGTTGTCAGATTCGTTGATCCCCTCCTAAACCGTCTAGTTTTCAATTTTGACCTCACAACCGGCTTATGAAAGAGCTATAGATTCGGGGGATGGGAATTGATGCGGGTTTAATGATTTAGGTTTGAGCCCTTTGGATGGCTGACATTCCCCAACCTTGATAAAGCTCTCACTGGACACCGTCAATTAGTTGGGGGCTGTGATCCTGTGATATCTTTATAGACCGCTTGATACAAATAAATCCCCATCACCCTACTGGAGTGGCCTGTGATTGAGTTGGTGGGATATCACAATTTGGTTTAAATACAGTGTCAAACCTTAAGCGGGTATAGTAACTGGTGGTTATATGGGGTGGGGAAGCGGGTATAGGGCAGGTAAGGTGTTAAAATCCTAGGTTCACCGATTGATAGTTCTCAGGAAGTTAGCTGCACAGGTTTGATGCGTGCACAATTCATGTTGTCTGATAATATGAGTCAATTGATAATAGTATGAAGACTATTATTTATAATTAAATAGATAACCAATTCTGGTTCAACACTTGACCTGTATTTCTTAAAATACTCTATCTTCAGTAGGGATTATACCTTTATCCACCTAACTTGATCCATGCTCAGATCCCTAGTTTATAGCCTTTTCTCTGGTCTTGTGAAGTCTACAGCAAATCTCATCTAAGCTCAGCTTCTCTTCTAAAGATCCTTACTCTTTATTCTACTAAAGAATCCCTAATTAAAGTATACAAGTAATAATTTTCTGAAGATAAATAGAACTAAGACCAACAATAAATTCTGCTTAAATAGACTCCTTTTTTATTTAAGTGAATTACCAGAGGAATTTATAAAGTAATTTGGCACCCAACATTAGTTGGTGCCTCAACCATGAAACAGCAGCTGTTGCCATTAAATTTCCCTTTATCATCTCACCAGCGATGGTCTTCCCCATCTTGGTTAGGATTCCTTCATCAGACATCCTTGAAACCTAAAATGGAAGAGTCAGAAAATGTATCCCTAAAGTTTTCCACTCATTCCCAGCAAACTAAATATATTTAGTGATTGCCCTGCTTAGGTAATGGGGCTTGTTACCCATTATAGGTCATAAACCAACTGATTGATTTTCTAGTTGTAGGTGGCATCACTCATCTCAACTTGCTCCTTAAATTTCTAATCAGTTGGTGATAAAACCTGACCAATCCCAATTGGTACACCTGATAGTTAATCATTGATCAACTATTAGATGCCTTCATTTTATCAGCAACTCTGCCCAACGAGATCTTAAGTATTCACCTGGATTGATTCTCAACAGATATAATCCTGGTAAATAACCTAAAATCCCTTGAATATTATTAACCTAAAATTAGGGTCAACTAATATACAGTTCACTCACAATAGGAAATTATCCCCTAGTGACCCATGGTCATCTAGATAGCTGAAAAGGTGGGCAAAAATCCCAACATAAGGCCAAACAGGAGGGATTATAGATGGTAGGGTTAGACTACATGTGAACTTGGGAATTTATGAAAGGGGATGGTAAAAGTTCCAACCCAAGTTTAAAGTGAAGATGGAATGGTAGATACAACTTGCACTTTTTTCATAAAGTGGTAGAGTCAACAAGTATATTACTAGTGACCAATGTGGTTGACTAAAGGTTAGTGGGAAATATGATATATAGGGCTTTCACCTGGTGTAACTTTAGTGAAGTGTATGGGACCCTAGTAAGATTAAAAGTTCAAAAGGTTAATTAAGTTGGGGTGAAAAGGGAGGTTGAATTTAAAACTTTGGTTTGGTGGCATTTTATTTAAACCTAAAAATCCAGCCAAAGGTGGCAAGGGGTGCTTATTGGTGCAGAAGTAATGAGAAGGAGGTAAATGAGAGTGAAAATTAGGTTTAAATAGGTGATGGATACTTTTTTAAACAAAGGGTAAGGCTTTTTAAACTTGGTAGGAGGTATAGAAGTTTAGAAGTTCAAGTGAGGGATTTGAAATTTAACCATATATTGATTTGGTTTGATCAAAGGTATTATAATGTGAGATCTGACCCTTGAACCAAGAATTGAGTTGACTATTAACTTGGGGGATGGTAAGTAAACCAAACTTTAGGTTATGAAACGTCTAACACTTTTAAACATAAAAGATATTGAATGCTTAAGGTCCTTTGCTATAATTTAAGGCATTTGGAACGTAATTGAAATGGGGTAGAGATGGGAAAGGTCTAGTATTATATAAATGCATAAGGGAATAAGATGTCACTTTAGAGAGAATACCAGCCATTCTCTATTAAAATAAGTATTGGTGATGCGGAGAATGAAAGCAAAGCATCCCTTTAGTGTGATTGATGCTAATTTGATAATTGCAGGTAAGCAAAAACAAATTACTGAGGATAGGCATGTAATTTGAAGCATATAGATTAGTGTTGATTTTAGGGGCAACTTTTATCCAATGTCTTAAGTTTTTGGTTAACTCAAATCATATACTTGTCTGTGCATTTATGATGCCTTAAATGGTGCACAAGACTTGTACCAATATACATATATGAGTTTTTTGTTTGCTACTACACTGAGAAAGATGAATTTTCAAGTTACAACATAATGTAACCCAGTTGATTGATATAACAGTTCATCAGTTTATCTAAACATCTTTACCAATTGGTCAACAGAGATGTCAGAAAGCGGCAGATAAAGTTTATACTGTCCTGCCAGTTGAGATACAGACACCCAAAAGGTGAGACAGAATGCCAGGGGCATAGCTGCTCAAATGACATTTAGATGTGCTGGTAGATTCATAACCAAGGAGTGCCAATGGGACACAACTGAAAAAAAAACTGGCAAGAAACTAGGCTATTGCAGCCGCAGGGCTAATAGGCCTGGGCATATGAAGTTGTAATATTGGGGAAAATTCCATAAAGTTCTTGACATGATAGGCCTAATTGACTGCAGCGGGGACCAAAGTTAATAATATGACTGGGATATCCCAGTCAATATGAGGCCCAATAGGTCACATTGCAGGTGTCACGGGAGTTCAGCAAAGAAAAATTTAAACTTAATCAAATAAGTGGATATTTGGGAGATTTTTAATAAATCTAAAATAAAAGAATATACTGTCAATTTTCTCATTGTTACAACTGTTTAATAGCTGATTGATTAGGAGATAGCTTGGGAAAGCATAGGATCGGGGCCCTGGAATTCAACCTAATCTGGCAAACTTTGTGTGTGGGAGGGAAAACTAACTCATTTGGAACTAACTTTGAAAGTATCAGCAGCAGGCTGTCATTATCAGTTCATCCATGAATGCCCAAATTGCAGATTTACTGCAGTTCCAACAATTTGAGTGATGGCATCTTGACCAATGGGCAATGAGAACCTCCCAAGGCCACCCCAAATAGGGACAGTACCTAGAGGTTGAAAACAGGTTTGGGGCACCCAACCTGGCCACATCTGGTTGCTCCAATATCAATTTGACCAAGTGAGATTTATCAAACAAAGATTTTGATTCTTTCAAGAAGGGTTCAAAACTAGAAGATTTTTTATAATGGTCTGATGCTATCAGTGAGTTTTATCTTAAATTCAACACTAAACGTTTTATTTGCCAAAAGTACATGGCTTTTAGGATTTGTTTCAGATGTTTTAGTGCTATCAGGCCTTGATGCCAAAGGCTCATTGCCGTCAGACACATTTAACCCTTTCAACCTATGTGATTGCCAATTCTTTGATAATTTGACACAAATTTCCTTGGTTCTCAGTACCAATTTGTTCAAAGTTAATACTGGAATAGGTGGCAGGGTCTTCAAAGGGTAAGCTGTTACCCACCGCTCATCCACCACATTGGTAAAGTCACCCTGGGAGATGAAAAGGGCAGCTGGCCTTCTCATACCTTTTTTGGATGGAAAAGGGAACACCACCCAGTCCAAGTGAAGGGCGCCCCCAGACTTACATTGTCTTTCCTTTTTTCAGAGGTGGAGTGCCACCACCCAGAAATTGAGTGAGGGCCATATTCTTATGGGCCTTGGGCAACTTGATCGCCATTAGTATAGCTTTTTTGGGGGGGAGGGCGGGGAGCATCAGGGTGGATATTGTGAAAGGCCTTGACAAACTCCGAGCAGTTGGCACAGCCCTGAGAGCTGACCCAGCTATTTTCATAATCTGGATAGCATTTCCACGCAATTAATATTGGAGTGATCAGTGTGATCATCAGGAACCTAGGATGCTCGCAACTTCAGCTTTTTCCACACTTTGATCTCAATGGGCTCTGGTTCCAACAGGCTTGCCCCCTCAAATAGGGACAACTGAGAGGCATGGAAACTGGGTGTTGCTTCCAGTGGGCAGCAATTCTAAACAGAAAGCGCCATTCCCCAAGACTTCTTCTACCATGTGATCATGAGTGCTTACTTGTAAACTTGCGTTAGAGCACCTGCATGTGCAAGTGTCACATGTTGAGTATGATGTGTGAACCTACCTTTATTTTGTGCGGTGGAAGCTGCTTCCAATCTGTAAACCATTTATAATCACTTATGGCCTTGGTCAAGTGCTCCCAAACCAAGGACTGTGCAGCACAGATGTGCTGAGCATGGTCAGCTGCATCCAGGACCTTGGATGAAGGCACAGCTCAACCACAAATGATGGGTTATACCCCAAAGTAGCTTCATATGGAGAGAAGCCTGTGGATGCATGTGTTCCATTATTATTTGCAAACTGGGTGTGTGAATGATCATCCGCCCAGGTATCCTGAGCGGCTTTAGCGTAGCACCAAAGGAGCTGTTCTAAGATCTGATTGACCAGTTCAGTCTGACCATCTAACTGTGGATGGTATAAAGTTGTGGATGGTATGAAGTGGAGCAACAGGGCGCAATCTTCAAGGTCACAAATTGGTTGTTACAAAACTGTGCCATAAATTGGGTCCCACAGTCACTGATATTTTACATGCAGGAGATTAAACATATAAAATACATGGCACACAAATAGGTGGGCAGTTTCATTGGAAGTGATGGTGGAAAAGCATGATAAAAAAGGAGAATTAGTGAAGTGGTCTACAACCACCATGACAGCTATGAATCTCTTGAAGCTGGGTAGCTCAACAACAAAGTCCACGGACACCAATGTCCACAGCCCCTCTGCCTTCTAAAAGGGGTGAAGGAGGCTATTCCTACCAGATTAGTTCAATTTGGCCTATGCGCAAGTCACACAGTTGGTGATCCAAGCTGGAATATCCTTTGACAAGCCTGTCCAGTTAAGGGTACACTTTACTAAATGATGCATTTCTTATTCCCTGGGTGACTAATTGTAGGTGGATTTTGGTGAGCTTGAATGTCTTTGTCTCAGAGAAGGGGGACTCACACCAACAACTCAAACTGGAAGAGTATCTTAGCCAGAGAATAAAAGGAATTGTTGAAGTTTGGAGGGACAACCACTTAAAAGATCCACCCCTTCTGCACATGCCATCTGCACTACTAAGACCCGCAAAATTAAAGGCGCATCCAGAGCTAAGTCTGCTACCAAAACCATGGGAGGTATAAAGGCCAAGGTTTGAGTTGGTGGAATTACCATGACCAGATCCGCCTTGTCTGAGTTGGCTGGCCAAAGTGTGGGGTTGCAACTTGGAAAATTGGGAAGGACAAAAACGCTCCTTTCACAAACTTGTAATTGAAGATAAAGCTGCAAAAACTCCGGTAGGTTTAGGCCTTCTGGTGTGCCAACTTCAGTGGCTTGAAGAAATAGAGGAGAGCTTGATGATTTATATGCACGGTCAACTTGTGTTCAGCGCCCTGCAAGAGATACCGCCAGTGGGTCAAGGCCCACGCCACAGCTTCCAACTCCTTGTCATAGATGGCCCAGGATTGCTCAGTGGAAGAAAACATACAGGAAAAATAAGCGACCAGGTGTTCCAACCCATCATGCTCTTGGAGCAAGACAACAACTCCTGTGATGGAAGATGCATTGCATGCTATAATGTAGGGTTTGGAAGGGTCTGCATGCTTTAGGATGGGAGGTGACAAGAACACCTCATAATTGAATTGAATGCTTGCTGGCACTTGGGTGTCCATCCAAAAGGAATGTTTATAACCTTGAGCAGATGCAGTGGTGCAGGCTGACTGAAGACTGATGGAAAGAAATTTCCAGGAAAATAATGATACACAATAAGCTTCTTAATTGCTTCAGAGTTGTTGGAGTTTGCCACTCATGGATAGCATCCAGTTTACTGAGCAGAATGGCGTACCCATCTTTTTAGGACAAGATTACCTAAGAAGGTGACTTCCTCCCAATAGAATTCACATTTTAACGGCTTGACAAACAATTTAGTCTTACGCAGGAAAGCCACTACCGCCTTCAAGTCTTTTACATGTTGTTCAGGGGAGAAAGTATACCAGGATGTCATTAATATATGTGATTGCGCAGGTGAACTTAAAATCACCCATAACAATATCAATCATCCTTTGGAATGTTGCAAGCGCATTATTCAGCCTGAAAGACATCACCTAAATTTGAATAAGGCTTATATAGTCTGGATAGCGGTAAGCCATTCCTGATCTTTTGCTATCCAAATATAGTTAAAGGTGGTAATCAGATAAAGTTAAAAAACACTCACACTTCACAATTGCTTGGTTAATTGTCTGTTCCAATGGCAGTGGGTAGGGGTCATGGACCGTTATGTTGTTCAGTGGCCATAATCCATGTAGGGATGAAGGGAACCATCTGCTTTCTTGGTAAAGACAACAGGTGAGGCAACAGGAGATGTCTCCATGTTCAGCAAACCCATCTTTAGAATGTAGTCCAATCATGCATTGAGGGAAGCTTTTTCTCCACTGTATGCACTTACAGTGAAATCTATTCACCTTCACTGTTATCCAAAAATTCAAATTAAATTCTGTATGGGTGAAGGCGGTTAGCCTTTTTGAAATCAAATATGTTCTGGTAGCTCATCAACGCTGTGGAAAAATCTGGCAAAAGACCTACAGGAAAAATGAGGGTTGTAAAAGACCCACAGCTTCAAGCTTTATTAAGGGTGTTTAACAATGGAACTCGCCCTCCACCAGACCATTGGAAAATGACTCATATTAAATTCCAGATTTATTATCACATGCTGCTGATGCCAACAACCCACACCCAAAAGTTACTGGGAACATGAGGTTAGGCATTGCC
Source organism: Massospora cicadina (assembly GCA_022478985.1). Taxonomy (NCBI): domain Eukaryota; kingdom Fungi; phylum Entomophthoromycota; class Entomophthoromycetes; order Entomophthorales; family Entomophthoraceae; genus Massospora; species Massospora cicadina. Next base: position 104,546 of record JAKSZP010013341.1, on the reverse strand, counting down.
AAGAAGCTATTGCAAAAACTAAACTGGTGAACTGAGATTGTAAATAACGTTATACTTTGTAGGATGGCTGGGAGGACGACGAGGTGATTAACACTGCTGGCCCCAGTTCTAAGTCTAGATCCAGCTGCTGTGTCAACTCCAGATTTATGAATTTTCCCACTGCTCCAGTGCCAACCAAGGCCTCAAAAGACACCAAGTGCCCAATGCTTATTTTCATTGGTAATAAAAAGTAGGAGTAATTCTGTTTGTTGGCAGATGCAGTGATTTCTGAAGACAACAATGAGATTGCAAAGACAGGTAAGCTGGATCACACCAACTCAGCTGAAGTGTCAGCGTCAAGATCAGAAAACAATATGGGTACTGATTCAGCTTCAGGAACAGAACCCAAGCCAAGTCAGCAGATCCAATCATTATTTTTAGTACTAGTGGTGCCCAACCCAAAAGGGGGAGCCGCCACGCATCTTGGCAGATCCAATCATGAAGTTCCCATTTGAGGGCGCGCAAAGGAAAAGTAGAGGGTAATGGAACGATTTGATCATGAAAGAATTCTTCTAAAGACATCTAGGAGCTGCAGATAAAATCAACAATTAACCAAACAAACCACCAAAGGCAGGCTACTTACTGATTGTTCAGATGGAAGATTTCAACTTCTGCTTCGCCCATCTCAGTAAGGAAGGTAGAAATGGCCAGATATAATGGACGCTAAATTTTCATTAAAGAGGCAGGTAATTTTTAGACTGGCCTGCCAGTCTGGATGCCAGGACACTAAAAAGGCAAGCCCAAATGCCAGGGGCGCTGCTGTTTGAACAACGTTAAAATGGGCTGTGAGTAAATTAACCAGAGAGCACAAATGAACTGTAATTATAAATAGCAACTGGGTAATGTTCTGGATATCACAGCCCCATGGCTTGCGAGTTGGGGTGCTGTAAAAATTGGGATTGGATGGTGTGTTTTGAAGTTCATCATATATAATAGAAATTGAGTTTTAAGGGTACAGGAATTTTATTGAATTTTAAGTTATAAAATTCACTATCAATTATCTCAGTGTGTTATGACTGTTTAGTTAGACAATTAATTTAGGAAATATATTGGGAAAGAGCGGGATTAGGGACCTTGAACTTTGGCCTAATCTGGCATACTATGAGCAAGGGGGAGAAGTGAACTTAATTTGAACTGACTTTGAAGTTGTCAGCAATGGGCCAAGTCAATGTTAGTTTCTCTATGAACACACAAATTGTGGATTTTCCATAGTTCTGATGTTTAGTGTGGTGGCGCCTTGCCCAAAGGGCAACGGGTACTTCCCAGGGCCACTCCATGTAGGGGAGGTCCCAAGAGGAAGGAACGGGTTTGGGGCACCCAACTCACCCATGCTCAGATGCTTTGGCATCCATTTGACCAAGTGGGATTCATTGGACATGTATTATGATATTTTTGGAGAGGGTTCTGAACTGACAGCAATTTCTTACAATGGCCTGAACCATTGGCAAGCTCCATTAAATATTCAACATTAAATTGGTTTCTTCATAAATGGTACACACCCATTGGGCCTTGTTACTAATTTTTCCAAAGAGAGTTCTGAACAACTTTTGACGATGGCCCAATGCCATAAGTGAGCATTACCAAATCTTTGACATTTACTGCTTTTCCCACTGAATGCACACGCCTGTTGGGCTTTGTTACCAATAAATACAACTTTCAACTATTAATGCTAATGATTCGTTGCTGTTAATTGTATTTGGCTCCTTAGCCCCATATGGATGCCTACTTTTTACCAACTTTCTACAGATCCTTCAATTCGCCATATTATTTCTCTGGACGTAAGAAATGGGATTGAGAGCGGGACCCTCAAAGGATAAGAAATAACCCTTTTATTGTTCACCACATGGGCGAGGTCACCCTGGAAAACAAGGGGGGCCGCTGGCCTTCTTGGCCCCTTCTTGGATGGGAAAGGGAACACCCCAATCCAAACAGAGGGGGTGCTCCCCAAGGCTTACACCTACCCTAGGTCAAGTGAGAAGGAACGTGGGTTTCCTCTTATTCTTGAGATGGTTGGCAGGCACAGGTTGCAAGATTGGGGGTGTTATTTTATTACTAGGCTGCTGATTTGTCTCCTCATCTCGCTATTGTGAGTTAAAATGCTTTTATTTTCATAGTTGATGCTACCACTTTGGGGGAGCAGGTGTAAATGAATCCGCTGGTGCCTTTGTTTTACTCAGAAGAAGCAACGGAGTCTGGTTTTGTTCAATGGTGGCGAGCTCAGCCTCCACTCCAGCGGATGGACTGATGGGTTGGTCCAGTGTACACCTCTTCCCTCCCTAGAATGTCTTGCACCTTAGTGAAGAGACAAGAACAGGTTTATTTTTGTTACAAGTCAAGATCCATTTGAGCACTCACGTGACAATTTTAAAGCTCTTGTTGACACATGAGTTTCTGGAAACTTCATGAGCTTTTAGGTTGCTCAGGGATTGGACCTTGCTTTGGATGTAGGGTCCTCAGTTTTAAGTGCATCATCAGCTTCAATGACTTGCTACCCAGTGTTGCGCCCAGTGGCATTATTGGTGAATGGGGTTGGCTTCTGCAATAATTTTACTATGGTACCAGAATTGTTTTTTCCCAATATCCTGGGGGTTGGTTGGTGGCAGCAGCAATAGATATGCATCAACATGAAGTGCAACCTTTTGTCATTTGAGAACTTCCATGTGAGATCGGTGTATCCCCCCTTTAGGTTGGGACCACCTAGTGCTAAAAAAGAGAACTTCCATGTGAGGGTGAGATTCCACTGATCAGTACTTTCTCTCTTACAAGGGCGGTGGGGTTGATTTCTCAATGCCATCCCCCACAGTGCTGCCAACGGATAAAACCATCATGGCCTGGTTCCAGGATATTTTTGATATAGAAAAAGCCAACTGGCTTCCTACTCACTTTAAGTATGATCTGACGTTCCATTTGACAGTTTTGTAATCACCATTAACTGTCCCCTAACACATTTTACAGAGCAGGAAGACAAGGCCCTGGAGGTGTGGTTAATCAAAATGTTCGCAAAAGGGTAAGTTTTTAGGAAGACCTTGCCTATTGCCTCACCCATATTGTTTGCTCAATAGCTGATGATACCTTGAGGCCATGTGTGGACTATGGGAATCTTAACAACATAATAGTTAACAATCCCTACCCCCTTCCCCTCAAGAAGATGATTGTCCAGGAGATTGTAAAGTTTTGGGTGCTTTTGAAACTCGATCTCAAAAATGCATTCAACCAAATTTGGGTGGCGGAAGGGCAGGAGTGGCTTGTTGAGATCATACCAGAAGAGGGATCTTCCAGTTCCACATAATGTCTTTTGACTTAAAGTGCCCTGATTACATTTCATCAGATGATTAATGACGTGGCAGGCGAGATTTGGTTCTCCTGTGCAGTAACATATATCAATGATATCCTTGTGCATTCCCCTACTCCCAAGCAGCATAAAAAGGACCTGGAAGCGGTTTTATCTGATTTGCACAAGGCCAAACTTAATGTAAAATCTTACAAGCGCGACTTTTTCAAGGAGGAGGCTATCTTCTTTGGTAACTTGATCCTGAAGAATGGTGACGCCATTCCCTCAAAAAGCTTAAGGTGATACTTGATTGGCCCACTCCTATGACCCAGAAGCAGCTTTAGAGCTTCTTGGACGCAATCATTTTCTTGAAAAAATTCTCCTCTGACCTCTTGAAGATAGATATGCCACTGAGCCCCCCTGACTGGAATGAATGTTCTATATCAATGGATGGCAGAATGCCAACAGGATTTTGATTCCATCAAAGAGGTGTTTCTGGCTCCTCCCATTCTCAAGCATGCTGATCCCATCAAGCAATTTATTGTAGCATGTAACGCCTCATCTACCACTGTGGACCAGTATTACTAAAACATGATGGTTTAGAAAACCTAGTCGCCTACTTTTTTGCAAGTTCACTTTATTGAAACAGTCATGGCCCACTATAATAAAACGTTTGCCACTGTGTCATGGTCTCTTACCCACTGGCAGTACCTTCTCCAGGGCGCACGGTATGAGGTGACAATGTAGACAAATCATAATGCCCTTATGTATTTTTGGAAGCATAGAAGAAGGCGCATCATCAGGCCTGGACATATCACAACCTCTGTAAGTTTATTTTTGATTATAATTCATAAAAACTTTCCTTAAATATTACTTCTGACTTTTTGATTCACAACCCTGCAATGAGTCCAGCAGAGGCGGATGAGCTATAGTAGCTACAATAATTCCTTCAACCCAAATCTTAATCAATAAACCTCCAGCAACTTCAGCATCAGATTAGACCTTGGATGCGCCTCTGGCTGCTTGGGTGTTGGTGGTTCAGACAACCTGTATGGAGGGCCTGGAGTTGTTCAACCAGCTGGCACTGCTAAAACATTAGCAGTCCCATCATTTATTGGGGGAGAGAGGATTTATTTTCAGTCAAGATTGTGCGTGCTGACTCACCACCACGCTGAAGTGATTTGGGCTTATCATGACCCACTGGTGGTGGGCCATCTAGGCAACAAAAAATTCCTCAACTTGGTGAAGCGGATGTACCACTGTACTGGGATCTATAAGGACTTTTTGGTGTGGACTGCTAGTTGTGTAACAAGCGCACAGGTGAAATCCAATTGCTCTGGTCAGAATGTCCTTCTCTATCCCTTGTAGCAGCGAGGGCCCGTGGACCTTGGTATCCATTCAATTCATTGTTGAGCTCCCTATCCCCAATGAGTATAACGCGATTATGGTTGTTGTAAACCGTTTTACTAAGTTTTCTTTGTACATTCCCAGTTCTTCTATCCAATCCTCAAAGAGGAAACTTCTTGGCTCTTTGTGTAGCATGACTTCTCAATGTTAGGGTTTCCAAGGAAAGTGTGAGTGACTGGGGCTGCAGTTTACAGCGTGCTTCTGGGTGGCCCTTCTTGCTATCTTAAAAACTAAGCCATGCCATTCTACCGTGTATCACCCCAGTAGGACGGTCAAACGGATTGTTCAACCATATCCTTAAATATTATCTTCAGTGTTATACCACTGCCATGCAGGATACTTGTGCGGATAACCTTCCGCTGGCTCATTTTGCTTACAATAATGCCTCCCTTGCATCCATGAGGTTCTCTCATTATGAGGCCACGTTGTGGTATAACCCTCATTATCTCCTGGGACAAGTCTTTGCACAGAGGTCCCTGCAACAGCGGAACATGTGCAGCGGATCTGGAGCACTCAATTCATAGTCTGGGAGCATCTGACCAAGGCCATCAGCAATTATAAGTGGTTTGTGGATCGGAAATGGCTTCCCACTATTGAGATCACAATGGGTTCTTTGGTCATGTTCAATACCCGCCACCTGTATATTAAGGTGCCCTTGAAGAAGTTTTGGGGCAAATAGTTAGGTCCTCATGAGGTCGTTGAGGATTTTAACAATGGCTCTTTCCATTTGGCATTTTCCGCTCAAAGGAAACAGCAGCCCATCTTCCACGCTTCCCAGTTGTTGCCATTTAAAGACACGCCGCCAGTGGGCTCTGAGCCGGTGATAATTAAAGACTAGGCAGAAGTGGATGTGGAAGATATTTTGGCGCCTCATCTCTTGCATTTCTTGGTACAGTACCTGGTGATGTGGAATGGCTTTCCCTCATATGAGAATAGATGGGTCTGTGTGCAAAACTGTGACAATTGTTGTGAGTTGGTGTATGCCTTCCACGTGGCACACCTGGATGCTCCTAGTACTCCCCAGAAGAATTCCTCCATCTTGAAAAGTAATATTTCTATGGCATACAAAGATTTTGTGGTGGCCCAAGTTCCTGGTGGAGGTTATACCCATCCTGAAAAGGGATGGGTAATGTAAGCCTTGGACAACAACTCCTGAGGCTAGATTAGGAGAAATTCTATCCTGGACAAAAAAAGGGGAGAAAGCCAGCGGCCATCCTTCTTGTTGCCCTAGACAAGCAGCCCATGTGGTAGATAAGAGGTGGGTAACGGCATATCCCCTTAGAATTGTGCCTCACCTTCCATGTTTACCACTAAAGAGTTGGTGTGCACAATTTGGAGGATGTGCAAGGAGTTGACGGAGGGAAGAAGTCATTACTAGCAGAAGGTAGGGTGAGCGGGCCTTTGGAGGGAGTATCAACAGGTTTGAGTTCTTATGTGGAGGCCAAGTCATACTCCACCAAAAATAATGCTGAAAGTTAGTTTTGGGTGCAAAGTTGCCCATCTGACATGTTTCCCAAAAAATTTGTAATGAGCTCATCCCTGACAGGTACAGTCGTGGTCAATCCTTTTCTGACTCAGTGGAGCTGGCCATATGTGGCTTAGCCGTGGGAACAACCTGCCATCCGCTAAAGGCATCATTAGCATTGCACTAAGCATGGCTGCGGTGCCATGAATATTCTTGCCAAAAAAATTGATGTTAATTCACCTAAGAAGGTCAGATATGAGTTAAAATTGAAAATATTTTAACTTTCAATCCGCTAAAACTGAATCATGAAATACTCTCAAATGGTTGGGACCATCTAGTACTAAAAAAAAAGAAATACTCTCAAATGGCAGTGCACTTACTTTCTATTCCCATTTTTCAGGAAATTAAGCAGCGATCTCTGAAAGGTACCACTATCACTTCATTCTTTTTCCTACTGCCATTTTAGTTTCATTAAAAAATTTTAAAATTAAAAATTTGTAAAGGTTAAAGTTCCGTTGATCAATTGTTAGCGATAATTTCCATTCTGTAAATCCCTGGATAGCCCTCACAGATGCTTTTTCATTTTCCATCCATCAATATGAATGACTGAATATAAGGTATTCCTGCTGGGTTCTGGGTGTTCACTCATCTATAGTTCCAGGACAGTCTTGTTATTATCATCAGCTCGATCAATGACATATGTTTCAAAATTTAGAAATACTCACCCTCTGAGATGTGGAATTCTGGTTTTCAAGCGCCAAAAACATAGCATAGTGGAATCTCTTTATGGCTGAAGCACCATCAGGATTTCTATACAAGGATTGCAATCTGACAGAACTTTTTCTTGCTATGATTTTCTTTTGGTTAATTTGGTCAATGAAAGTAACTAAGGTTCAGCCTTCTTGCATTGGAATCCCATGAAATTCTGTTTTCAGCTAACTATACTCTTAAGACTACAAAACTCAGTCATATTTTTTTCTTTGGAATTGCTGTAAAATTACTTATCCCCGTTGAGATAGGGTAACACCATATTTTGAAAAGCAGTGTCTAAGCAGTTCTTAACTTTTACTACTTTCCAGCGGTTTTTGTATCAAAACATTGTCATTTCAAGTAGGCGGAAACATGCCAGAGCGTTACCTTAATGTAAGATAGGAATTTCGGTATACTATGAAATTCATCTGTCATTATCAAGGCATAAGGTACATTCCTGGTAAACTGACTTAAGATGGGTAATTTGGGGGTCATCTTCAAGATTTAAAAAGCTCCAGGAATATTTCTATAAAAATTGTAATTCCCCAAGAGAAACTTTATCTTTATTGTTGTTGTCTCCATCTGCCTCCATCTGGGGAGCAATCACACTTATGATTTTTAAGTCCCTGTAAACAATTCAGGATTTGCAATGCGTCTTTTTGAATTCAGCAGAATCATGCTTTATCCGCTTCTTTTTCAGCCTTCTGAAACCTAACTCTTAAAGATTTCAGTCTCCTGCTTAAAACAGGTGAAAGCCTATAAAGATCATTATTAACCTTTGTGACTAGTTCTTCTTCTTCCTCAGCTTTAGTCATCTTTTTATCCAAGTTAGTTAGATTTATTGTGATGTCAAGTTCAGCATATTCTTGTTCACTGTTTCTAATTCCATCCACAACATCCAAAATTCACTCTTGCATGACATTACATGATAATTTCTGATGTAAGCTTTGTCAAGAGAACTCACCTACCCCTGTAGTGAGCACCAGATGCAAATTTTTTTGAGTTTAATGCACATGTTTAATGTGTGCGCTAATAGGTTATTGATTATGTAATAATAACTGTGGGTCAGTGGTAATAGTAGAAAACTATTATCCAGCCGAGTTTTTACATCAAATATTAATTCTGCTCAGGGTTTCCTATATAGAAAGGTACTAAAAAACCTTTTTTCATTTCATTTGAAGGTACTTCTGGATAACAAGGGAACTTTCCCCTTCAACTTTCCACTTAGAATAAAGAACCACTTGGACAAGGGAAAACTATCCCTACAACTCTAATCCCAAGTGTTGGCACAAGACAAAATAGATAATATTAATTTATCTCCTCCACTCTAACCAAAGATCATAATAAAAATTGTATAAAAATTATGTAAAGTATTCCAAATTTAACAGAATTAATGGTTTTATATAAATTTTTTAAGGGATATACAAAATGAAATTTGGTGTTCACCCATTCCAGTGGTGCCTCAATAGGAACGGCATCTCTCTCTTTGAATTTAGCCCTTAGGAGTTATTCAAAATAATGACTACTTTATCCGCCTAATCAATTTCACCAATGACTAGGGCATGACCCCTCCCTAGGTTGGATATTTATATAGCTTGTCACATTGCTATTACTTACTCCCAGCGGATTACCATTATTAAGATAGTAACCTACCTAGGTATAGAACCTTTTACCCATTAATAGCAGGTCAAGTTGCCTTTTAGGCTAACCCGCAAGTTGCTTCCAATAAAAACGTTGTCAATTATTCAGCAACTTCCAATAAACCTTTATCAACTGGTGACAAAACCTAATTGATTCAAAAAATAATGTTATTTTTTATAGGTAAACTAATCATTGAACACTTTTTTAAACATTATCAGGAAACTTCCCTGACAGAACATTAGTAATCCAGTAGAATCAAATCTGGCGAATTAGTTGACATTACATAAGGAAATAAACCAACAACAGTTACCAAATTAATAATAACTCCCACATCTGCTATGAGCTCTCTGATAATACATTGTCCCCAGTGGATAGAGCAGATGATACTTATAATCTATTATTCTGGATGATGTGGGAATTTTAAAATTCCAGCAGCAACTCTCCTGACAAAGGCCTGCGGTACATTGCAACTTGGATAGTCAAACAGTATGGTATTCTCCATTTCTTCCAGATCAACTTCCATGCCTCCAACTTCTGATGCTTTTGCCACAATTCATATACCTCTTTATAAGTTGATAAATCTTTGGTGGAAGTTCTCCCTGAGGATTTCACTAACATTGTGACTTGATCTTGTGTTTCATTCATGTCAGAACCATGTTTCATCATAACATTTTCTACAGAGTTCTATCTGTTAAAACTATTCTTTGCTTATTGAATATGGATTTGAAAACCAGAGTTTTGAGTCCTAATAAATCATAAAAATCCCCTTAACTTCATCCTTGTTCAATTTCTTCATATTGCTTACAAGCAATTACAGTTTTGCAATACTTTCTTTAGCACCTTTTTGCTTAATAACAAGATAATGTATCGAATCAAAAATCTTTGCAGCGTCTCCATCACAACATATTTTAAGTCCACTATTTTAGGGGTTCTGCGCTCACCTACCTTGACTTGGCTATTCCCTCTACAATTAAAAGTTTTCCACTCATACTGTTGACTTTTTATAATATATTATGTTAGCCCATAATCCCCCTGTAGTGAGCACCGCTTTTTGAGAAAGTGGCAACTGCACAGGTTTGCAAGGGTTTTAACAATTAATTAACAAGGCTCTCTGTGTTACAATAGGAAGCGCAATATGATCTAATAGTGGTTTAGGTAGAAACATGACCTTGTTTGCATAAAAATAATTAGGCAATCATTGCCTACATGAAAACTTAAATAATAATAGTTATATTTAGTACATTGAGAACATAGTCACTTTATTAGGCATCTTTTTCATATATAAATAGACGATTAATGGGAATTTAATGCTAACCTGTCAGAAATCAATGGCATCAGTAAGAAACAATTATTCCCTCAATTATCCTTAGCATCAATCATCATTAAATCATAACTTATATGACATAATACTAGAAATTATCCTCTGCACTAATGACTGTTAATCCTTAAAACTTAGGTGACAATGCAATAAAATGTTTGTCTATCAAAATTAGTATTAATTGCTGCTATAGAATACCTTCCTACTATTCAATTAATAGCAGAATTTGACGTACTATTGATTAAAACTTTTATCAACTTGAATTCCAAAGTTGTAGCATTTTCACCTGCAAGTCTATAAACTAAAAACTACTTAAGAATTAGAATAATAATTCTTGGAAGTCTGATGATTATATAGCCATAATAACTTCCTCAATCAACATAGTTGCTAATTTGGAGATATCTCCTCAGAATCCTAAAAGTCATTAACACTAGTTTTAAAAAAGCATTATAAACTTTCTTTCCACTTAACATAACATTCTGAGCAATTTTACAAAAAAAGTAAAGTAAAACTAACCTCAAACTTCATATTTTATTTTATTTATTTGAGACAAGACAACCAGAGGATGGACACTACCAAAAGAAAGAAAGTAAACATCAACATGAAACCTGAGCAGGGGCAACTCCATCATAGAAAGTTTTTCCACCTCAGATTGGGACTTGGATTTTTCTGGTTATGGCATGGGTAATGTTTTCGTTCTATTAGACCTACTAACTGCCAATAGCTTCCTTCAGCTGGCACCTTGATTAATGTGCAAAGGGTGGGAATTAAACCTGCAACCTTCAGTTTGGTAACTGTACGTCCTACTGACTCACCTTCCACCTCTACTAAACTCAAACTTTGTCCACCTCTAAACAGTTCAACTGATGTCATTGTATCCCCCGACGCCTGCTCCAAGGTGCAGCAACAAATTACCCCTTAGCATTTTCCATCTGGCGGAAAACCCCGATAGGACTGACTTATCTAGTCCTTCCACATTTATGGGATGTTTTGCCCCTCTCAAGGATATCAAAATTCACCTTTCTTATACCCAGGCAGTGCTTAGAAGCCACCTGGTTCTCCCTTGGAGCAGCATGCATTTTGTCCTTAGGTTTAAATATGAGAAATTATTCCCATATGATGATAGCACAATCATCATATTTGAACAGGCGGTGGTAAAAACCGCCAAGTTTATAGAATTTTGCTTTTTTAAGAGGTGCTTCAACTTGGGTTTTTTTGTAAAGCTTATGCTACCACTGTGGCAACTGTGCCCCTGGTGTTACAGGGCACCCCTCTCCCCCACTCATACCTGGCTTCACACACAACACTTTGTTGTTCAGTTTGTAGGATTGCCCAACCACTTCCATTCAGGGTGCTTCAAAAGGAGCTGATGGTTGGTTTGGCCACTTAAGGCTCAGATTCCATCCTACAGTTTGTGGTCCTGTATGGGGCCTCATGTCTTGCAGGTCCTTGGGCATTTGCCACAATATGCCCTTATCAACAAAAATTTATCTGCTGATCCTCCCACTGTTCCGTTCTCCCTTCTGCCACCAATCATCCATTTTGGGCCCACGTCGAGGCAGCTGGTCAATCTGCATGGCCTTTTTTGAGTTAGATCACTCAAAAAGAAAATGTCCAACCCATGCAACTTCTTCTGGCTCTGAGTCCCGCTCTTCCAGTACCTAAACCTTTGCCAATCCCGCGGAGTTTTCAGTCTTGGATAGCACCCTGACCCTCTCCCCAAAAGACTTTTGCTTCCATGGTTCCCGTTGCAGCCAATCAGGCCCAACCTCAGCCACCAGTCACACCCATCCAAGCCGATTGAGAAGCAAATTGGACTATCATTTACATTTGAGCTTTCCAATTGTCAGATAAACTTCAAACTTATGCTAATTCCTATTAAGTACAACCAGAATCCCTAGGCCTTATTGGATGAGGTTTATGAATTGGGTAATCTTATTTAACAGTATGACTTTGCCCTATATCAGTTTTTCAAACTGATTATGACGCTCAATTGTCCCGCCAATTTTAACCACACAAACAAACACAGTGCCATTCCGCTCTAATAATCAATTCCCTGTTGAAGTTTATGCATTGTCTGACTGCTGTCCTATCCACAAAACTGTCGCTAAGTTGGTGGCAATGCCGGCCAAAAGTGTTCCTCCCCCAATATCCCAGATCACCTTTCTGCAGCAGGCAAGTAGGACCACATTAAGTTTCATAAGGCTGCCCATGACTCAGTCTTAGATGTCGTGGCAATTGCAAAAACCCTCAGAGAAAAAATCACCTGCATCAAATTTTCTTCTTCAAGATCCCCTGAAGCATGTCTCCAGGCTGAGCAAGGTCTGTATCAACTTATTACAGCCTTTGCTGTGGTTCATGGTACCTGAAATGGCCTCCCTTGGGCGATATCTAGTCCCACACTGCTGATGCCCCAACTCCCTTGCTATCCTCCTGAGCCCGCGTTTTTCATAGTGTTGATGATGCCAAGGAAGAGCCCCCTGACCCCCTTCCAATTTTCCATGGTCATTTAATGGTTTGCCGTCGCCAGCCTGGTTGGTTTATTTAGTTTGTTTTTGGTGCTGTTTTGCTCTTTAAGCAGTTTTTCCCATTTAATTTTTCTTATTTGTTTTCATTAATGTCTATCCTCTGGTCAGCTTAACTCAAATAAGCAAAATTGCATTTAATCCCAAAATAAAAAACAGCATTTATCCTGATTAAAAAAGCACTCATATTAGAACTTATTGGAAAAAACATAACGTGGTTCAAATCACAAGTTGTGTACAACTCTTTCTCTTTTAAAAGCTAAGATGTCTTAAAATAAACTTTTTTAAAGCCAATTTTGTTCTATAAATACACTATACTATTCAAGAATCAATCTTTCAGTCAAACTTAATTAAGGAACATGTAATAGCTTAAAAAGTGCAATTAAATCTTCTCATTTCTTAATTTTATCAGTTAAACCTCCATCCGCTCTTTGTATTGCTTGCTTGTCTTTTCTATATAAATGTGGGATCTGCTAGAGGAGGCCATAAATAATATTTTAAAACAGAATATTTTACTTTCTATTAAAAGTATAAAATAATACTTGTTTTGGTTTTTTATGTTTTTTATTAAACAGGCAGGGCAAAACCAGAAAAGGTCCCTTTGTCAATACTAGCTTTTCCTATTTAAACTAGTTCAAACTCTGAGACCATCAATATTCAAAGCAAAAGAATTCAAAGCTCAGTCTTCCAAATTAGGGAATATAGGCTTTTGGCCTATCAGATCAAAGATAAAATTTTTTAGAGGTAAAACCAACCCATGCAGTAATGATTTGATGAATTGTATCCAATCACCAGTGAGTAAAATCTTTTCACCTCGGCAATGGTCTGACTCAGTCGGTAATGATTGGGTATTTCAGTGGTAGGTAGACTTGGATGGTAATGATTGGCTAATGTTTACCCTATCATCTTCGAGTAAAATCTTTGCACCTCAGCGGTGGTTAGACTCAGATCATAATGATTGGTTAACTCACACCCAATCATCAATGGGTAACATCCTCTTGCCTTGCAGAGGTTCCAATCCATGTGATAGTATACTCCCCATATTCAACCAAGGAGTCAGAGTATTTTTATTATTAATTATTACTGTTTTAAGCCGATTTTGTGGTAGATCATATTTTTCCGTTGGTTAGGATTCCACTGAGAATCCGCCAAGGTCTTTTCACCATGGATACTCATATCATCAATATCTATAATATTATTTGCTGATTGGGCAGGAGATGGGCCACTCATAATAGCAGAATTGGGAACACTAATACCTCCAATATTCTTTTCCTTAGATTGGAAAGGAGAATGTCTGACATTGCCCCCTCAAAAGATGTTGGTAGGGGTGTTGCAGTTATGGTAGGGTGGTACCTTTTCATCCACTTGAGAGGTAGGAAGGGGGATGCGGAGCCTATTGGCAACCTGCCCTTTTTTTGTCGCGGGTTTTTTGGGGTTAGTGTACATGCAGGAGGACACCTTCTTGCTGGGTCTGTTATTGGCTAGAACTAAGGGTACTTCATAATTGAGCAATGATAAGATCCCTTGCTTTATATTGATAATGCCATCATAATTGATCATGAACTACATGCCTATAAGCATTTAATAAATTGTTGTTTTCTAAAGCCACGGCAGGGGCCAATAAGATAAGCTTCCCAATATGAATGGGAAGGGACGAGTAAGCACCCAGCGCGCGGGTGTTGTTTGGACCAGCGGTTCCATAGGCTTGGTGGTACTCCAAGTCAGGTGCAAGCTTGATCTTTTTCATCAGCTTGGAAGAGATTACGTTCATGGGGGAGCCAGTATCTAGGATGGCCATCACCTGAACTTTTTGAATCACCACTTCAACTTTCATGAGAATCCCCCCAAAAGGAGGCGATAGTGCTAAGACCTCCCTAAGATGAAAATTGGAGGTTAGTTTACCTGCGGTCTTGGGGTAATTTTCTTTGATAGACTTCATGGTGTGGCTATGCTGGTTAGGGCGTATAAGATGAGACACCACCTCATCTGCATCGCTAGCAGTATCAATAATAATTGGTTCCCCCAAAACTTGGCTGAGATATGTTTCTTCAGGTATAGTGGCTTCATCTACTCCTCCAGCATTTAAGCAATTGGGGACTTCCACCTAAGCAGGTGCTCCAACTATGTAATAGCTGACCTCATCCATATCCCCCTCAGAATCATCCCCTGGGGTATTTGTGACGTGAGGTAATGGCATTAGTCGGTTAAATGAGTTAGGCACATGAGATTTGTCAGCAATAGGTATGCCTTTCCCTACGCTGACATTTCTTTTCCCTGCTCCTGTTCCTTGGCGTCAGCTTTCTTTTTCCAGCACATAGCCTCCATGTGGCTGACTTTGTTGCAGTATTCACATCAAGGGCATTCAGGAAGTTTTGGTTTGGAGTTTTGCTCTTTAGGGCCCATTATCTGGAGGGATACTTCTTGTCCTCAATAGCTAGAGCTTGAGGCTTGGGCTTTTGATCATCAATGGTTAAAACGCAAGGTCGAGATACTGCACCACGCAAAACATCGGGCTTATGGAAATCAGCAACATCTATTAATGCCTCATTGATATTTTGAATGGTATGGAAATAGCGTTTAACTGAAGTGATGTGCATTGCTAGCGATGGGTAAGAAGCCAATCCAGTCAAAACGGCGACTACAACATCATCCAAAGTCATCATCTTTGAAGTTGACAATGTCTGGGCTTCCAAATAGAATCATTCCATGAAAGCAGCCACTGACTCCCCTTTTCAAATGCTCATATGCATAAAGGTTTATTTTTTCATGCTTAAAGCCTGTTTTGAGCCAAACGTGTTTATGAGAGCCTCTTTAACCTCGGACCAGGTGCTAAGAGCATCCATATGTGGGACCATCACCTCTTGTGCCATGCAGCCCAAACAGGAAAGAATATGTTTGGCCTTCTGACGATCAGTGGCCCCTTACATAGCTGCTTCATAGATGTATAAAAACGAGGCAATGTTACCCTCACCGGGGATGAACTTTTCTTTGAACGTTGGTTTGAATGAACTAGATTCACCCCTGGTCAGGGTATAAATAGCTGGACTTCTGGTATTGGGGTTTCAGAATGGTAGCTCAACTGATTGAAGGTCCATGAAAGGCGTTCAAACTGATCTTGCATGGCTTTGAGCCAGGTTTCCATTTTAGAGAGGGCTTCTAGAGGCCCAGATTCGCATAGTCTTAATTGAGCTTCGATCCCTGATTTATAAGTTTGTAAGTCTTCCGCTCAGTCTTCCATTACAGAGACTTGAAAACGAAGTTGTGACACCATGGAGCTTAGGCTTAATTGAGCAGTTTCCACGGCTTTCACGCGGTTCTTCAGCTCTTCTTTCATTTGTTTACACCCTTCATCGTCATGAGGGTGTGAGCTTGGGCCTTGTGCTCCATCCTTGATCTGCTCATACTTTTGCTCGACCCACGTTAGTCAGCCGTATACTTCCTTCAACAGCCCAGGGCTTTCCAGAGAAGCTTTCATCCTTGTTGCTTCGATTTCACATCCAGTCAGGCGACGTGCCAAATATTTGGTATTTACCAACGAAGCTTTGAGAGCTAGCTCCTTTTCTAGCTGAATAACCTTGGCCGCGAGGGTGGTGGTGGTGCTAGATGGTTCAAGCAGCAAATGACGTTCAAGCTCATCCACACGTGAGAAGGCTTGAATTAACTGCCGCTCCACTACAGCCACACGCTGTTCATATTCCTCTTGGAGGATGGAGTTGGGCGCTGACAAGTCATGATGTGTTTGCTCAATTTGCTTTTCAAATTCTTTAGCAAACTCCTCCAACATTGAGCGTATGTTAGCAGAGGAGGCATTCAATTCATCCCTAAAGATCTTCATGGTCTCCTCAACATACTTTATAATCCCAGTGTCCATGGTAGCAAATCAATCATGTAGCTGAATGATAAAGTTTTGATTGGCTTCCACTCCAGATCTAACTGCTCCAAGATGTTCAGAGGTCAGTTGATACAACTTGTCATAGGCTAAATTCAGAGCTGCATGGGTATCTCAGTGTCAATGAAGCTCTTAATGATGGCCAGCTAAGAGATGCATCATATGGATCAAAGCAGGGTGAGAGAACTTGTGTACATAGGTAGTCAAATTTGTAAGCTGACCATAGGTTTCTGGGAGGACACTAGTCTCATAGAGAAACAAGTGGCGTTCCTCTACCAATGATGCTCGCTCACGAGATGCAATGTCACCAGGATTAAGGATGTCATGAGTAAGAACTCTCACAGCTTCAGTGGCTGGCCAAGTGATGCGATGAGACTCAGGTATTAATATAGGTTCAAATTGTTGTTCTTCAAATATTAGAGCAGTAGGACTATCCATGCGATCATCTTCTTCAGTTTCTTCCCCATTTCGCACCCAACGGGTGACACTTTCCATTTTTTATTAATACTTATTGAAGTATTCAGGAAACTTGACTCCCGCGTTGGGCTCCAATTTGTGGGATCTGCTAAAGGAGGCCACAGATAATATTTTAAAATTGGAATATTTTACTTTCTATTAAAAGTATAAAATAATACTTGTTTTGGTTTTTTATGTTTTTTATTAAACAGGCAGGGCAAAACCAGAAAAGGTCCCTTTGTCAATACTAGCTTTTCCTATTTAAACTAGTTCAAATTTTGAGACCATCAATATTTAAAGCAAAAGAATGCAAAGCTCAGTCTTCCAAATTAGGGAATATAGGCTTTTGGCCTATCAGATCAAAGATAAAATTTTTTAGAGGTAGAACTGACCTGTTTGGTAATGATTTGATGAATTGTATCCAATCACCAGTGAGTAAAATCTTTTCACCTCAGCAATGGTCTGACTCAGTTGGTAATGATTGGGTATTTCAGTGGTAGTCAGACTCGGATGGTAATGATAGGCTAATGTTTACCCTATCATCTTTGAGTAAAATCTTTGCACCTCAGCGGTGGTTAGACTTGGATCATAATTATTGGTTAACTCACACCCAATAATTGATGGTTAACATCCTCTTGCCTTGTGGAGGTTCCAATCCGTGCGATAGTATACTCCTCATATTTGACCAAGGAGTCAGAGTATTTTTATTATTAATTATTTCTGTTTTAAGCCAATTTTTGTGGTAGATCATATTTTTCCGTTGGTTAGGATTCCACTGAGAATCCGCCAAGGTCTTTTCACCATGGATACTCATATCATCAATATCCATAATATTATTTGCTGATTGGGCAGGAGATGGGCCACTCATAATAGCAGAATTGGGAACACTAATACCTCCAACATTCTTTTCCTTAGATCAGAAAGGAGAATGTCTGACAACATACTCCACTAAGAGTTTTTATTAACTCACTACTGTAAAATGGTAGTAAAAACATTTAGATGTCCCCTTTACAGTAGTTACACCCCATAAAGATGTTGCAGCTTCTATCAAGACAATCTCTTCCTTTTTATCTTAGTTTTTGACAAAATTTTATCATTTACTGGACTCCATTATATAATTTAAAAACCTTCTCAAAAAATCTTTTTGTTGTTAAACTAGCAATTATATCATAGGTATTGATTGCTAAAAAGACTGATAGTCTTAGTAAGATCTATAAGACAAATACTTCACCATTACACTCCATGTAGTAACCCTCTCTTTTAAACAAAATTATAGAAAACTATAGTATTCAAATAATAAGTGTTTTTAGCATGTCAGGGTAATTCCTGCTTCACTCTAGTGCAGGTTTTGTTCAACACATGTTTGAAACCTGTACTGGCTGTAAAAAATCGACGTGGTATATAGTCTAAGGTTGACCTACCTTAATTACTTTTAATAGTTTTCAAATATTAAATCAGATCAATAACGTCATCTTAGATTAGGCTCATATATAGTAAATTTTTGAAATTATTACTAGACATAAACTAGTTAGTGACTTTCTCTCAGCTAAAGCAGCACTTTATTAAGGTTTTTCACGCTCTCTGACTGAGCTCCCTGTCTGATTTGTTAATTCCCATATGTAATCAAGTCAACCTAAGGGTATGAAATTATTACCCTTATTGATTTTCAGTCATAAATGGTTATTCTGTCTGCAATGAAAAACTTCCTCACTTAAATGCAAAGATAAAAAAAATCATATTCAATATATTTTAATAAAAAATTAAAAAGTCAGTCTTAAATTTGTTATATTAAGTTATAGAAAGTTTTATGCAATTCATCTATTCAAAGAGAAAATTTATGGCTCTATATTTTTTTTCATAAAGAGTATGCAACCTGAGGTGGCTCAAGTGATATGAGTCATTATGTGATTGAGAAATAGAATAAGTTTGATTTATTTAAATGCTTTTGTGGTGTTCATAAAATAGCCAATAAGGTTGTGCCTCAATGTAGGGCCTCAGATCTAAACGTTGTTTTAGTCTTTATTGGAAATGGGCTAACCATTAGAAAGATTAATGCACCTTTGAAAGCTCAAAATATGGCTGTTTCACATGATAATACCCATGAGATTGACTTAAGGATGACGTCTATAGACTACAAGGACTAAAATTTTGATTACCTAGAATTATTTATTTAAGCTCCTTTTTTGATCTAGTCCCTGTATGATAAAGACACTGGAAATAAAGTGAAATTGTATCTCCTAGGTATAAAGGAGAAATTTATTTTGTTGCAGTCTTTATCTAGTATCCTTAACTCTATTAAAGAGCTAATCTTCAGGTATAACACCTTGAGTGATATCTATATAGCTGTCCAGTTGCACCACTTCTTTCTACACCCTTTTTGCAGCGTTACAGTTGGATATTTGTGCTTCTGTGAGTCATCCTTAATGATGACATGCATTACTTTTAGAAAGTGTCTGAACGCTCACTTGTTCAGAACAAACATCTTAATATTACAGTGTTCTATGGTGATTTTAGGGTGCATTAATGATTTAGTCAATTTTTCATGTAGCTTTGCCATAATGACGCATGCAGTATTTTTTGGAATTACAGCTATTAAATTGCTGAGTCCTGGACATGTGCATGTGCCATTGCTTGGTGAATCATAAATACATAATAATTTTATAACCTCCTCCTCTTTTCTTGCATTAATTATGGTGCTCAAACATAAATTTAAAAGTAATTTTAGAGTTTTGAGATAATGATGCATCAATTAAGCATTGGGCGTCACATCCCATATTTAATCAGATTTTGAGGTAACAAAGGTAATTTTTTAAGTATCTGACGCTCTTTAAACTTTACAGTAAGGGTTCATGTCAACTGTGTCCTTGCCAACGTGGTACATAAGGGGAGTTTTCTTTTTGTGAGGTTGCAGCGTTGAACAACCTATGAAATTATTAGCAACTATGTAGTCATAATCGCTTATCCCCATATACTCACTTTTTGGTCACTCATGCCATTATTATGGCGATGAGATTATGCAAAATCTTGAGCTATGGTTAAGGCAATTTTTAAATTATATAATGTGGGTCGCCCTTGGGACTAATATACCAACCGAGAATGTTTTCTAGCCAGTACAGGTTTCGAGCTCAAAACCTGCACTAGGGGTGGAAAGCTATGGTTAAGGTATATAAATGAGTTTTTTTTACTTTTTTTTAGTACTAGAGAGTTTTTTTACTTTTGTTTAATTGATTGCATGTGTCTGATACCATATGTATTGAGAAAAACATTTTGGTGATTAGGTAATATTTTTTTAGAATTGAACCTCTCTATACTTCATAATATCTATTATTCTGAAATAGCATGAAATAACTTCTTCTATATATCATAAGTGTTAATTGTGCACTTATATGGAGACCCTAAAGTGCATAATGGAGCCTATTGAGAAAGGATTTAATGATAAACTTAGAATAATTCTGGCCTTCTTTTTAACAATAGTTTTTTACTTTCCTTTATTACCAGGCGTTTAGTAGTCCTTGTTATGTCTCATCTATTAATTTTAAAAATTAGAATTATGATTAATTTTATATAGTTTTTAAAGCTTTCTTTATATCTGCCAATACATCAAGAATTCCATAATTTGTCCTCAAATTATTCCTGGCGCGTAATTATATAAAATAGTGAGTTCTCATTAGTGGATATTGTCCTTTACAAGTGGAATCGCTATTTGTTACTCTATTAAGTAAAGAAGTGGGTCAATTATAGAGTTATACATGATGGGCTGAGGTGATTTTCTTGCCAGAGACATCTTTCTTTTTGACAGATGTTGATTTAATAGCGTATCTAATTTCTCAAAAGGTGCTCTTGATTCTATATTATAATATTCAATGTAAAAAGGAAGCAGTAATAACTTAACTATGGCTTAGTACCGCAAGTAGGCCCAATCTACCTTCCAAGCTTTGGCTTAAAAAAGACCACTTCATACATTTTTTATCTCCATCTAATGTGTGAGTAAATTGATAATATTATCTCATATGCTCTTTTAAGGTAGATAACCATATTTTTATGGAGCCAATATTTTTTGAAAGTGGTATCTATTAATCATCTTCATATCTCATTTTTAGTTTTATTAGTGAGATGAGGCATCAGTTTTTCAGGTCAGTACAAGCTTTTTTGGTGCAAGGTTAGGGTATGCTTTGACGCCACCTAAAATAGATCTTCCTTTTTAGGCTATTAGAAAAGGTTAAGTATGGGCTTTTTGATCATTTATAAGTTTTCTGTATACCATTTTCAGGAGGTAACGTCAAATCCAAAAGACTTGTTGATGGGATGTCTCTTAACTAACTTATGAGCTCATTCGATGTAATTGGTCAACATGGTTTTAGGTGCGTCATATAGGATGATATAGCGTCAACAAATTAGTATAGATGGTTCACATAATATACAATTTATACACTAAAAGAAAAGATTGCTGAAGGAAGATACTGTTGTGGTTTATTGATTGTTTCTATACTGTAATTATAGTTTGTGAAACCTAATGCTTGAATCTCATCTCAAAGGTTAAAAGAGAATTTTCAAAAATATACCCACTATTAATTGATCACCATGAACCTGTCTGGAGAACTTCCATGTGCATTTGATGTTGTTTATTTCTCTTAATCACAAAAATATTTACTTATTCCAGACTCCCTGAAGACAATAACTACTGCAAGGCTGGTAACACTTAAGTGGGTGAAATTCTCTTTGTATCACACTGTACATTTATTTCTGCATGCGTTTGGATGTGTCATGGGATAGTGAATTAGTTTTCTCTTTACTCTAATATTCCACAGGATTTTAGATTCAGATTAATAATATAGCGCTCCTTCTTGTTCCTAGCTTTCTAGTTTTTGTATCAACATTCGCTTTGTCAAGAAATTAGTTAAAGCAAAGAATATTTTAATTTTAATTTTATTTGGGAAGGCTGACCATGAAATGGACACTTCCAATATGTAAGCTAATAAGCACTAATATAAGCAAGAAGCATTCCAGCGAAGCTAACGCTGTCTCCTGTTGCCAGTGGGAATGGCAAATAAAGGAAGGGGTATTATGAGTAGAGGCTTGCGCCACTAGTGAGCACATATGAATGAAAGGTTTTGAAGTGATGAACCAAACTAGAAACCAGGTTGAGACCAACTGTCGTTGATAGGATGGTAGATAACCAAACAAACATGCTTGAAAGTGGTCCATAAGGTGTGACTGAAATCGGCGTACAGCTTCCTGGAGGGTGAATAATAGAGCATGAAATGGCATCCAATACAACCGTGTGGATAGTCCACATTGCAATTGCTACCACTAGGCTCAGAGGGAAGGTTGTATATAGAATTCAAGGATTAGGTGAAGATGTTCTTAGATAGGCTTAAGGTCTGTGTTTGCTCCTGGCAAAAGAGACGTTGAACCTCACGCCAGATTGCTTTTGACGGAGGGCACTCTTCCAGGCGGTGGACCAAAGTCACATACTGGTCACACACAACACATGAGGAGTGTGATGTGTTGGATCACTAGGCATTATGGTATGCCCATTTCAAGCAGCGCCACACATGGGAACGAACATGCAGCTGAAAAAGAGGGTAATGGAGTACTTCCAAATAGCTTTATGGGTTTCTAGGGAGTAGGGGATGTCCAACATGTCCAGGTAGTCCACTCTGGTCATGAAAGGATCCTTATGGATATCAAACTGTTCAGAACGGCTTGCCCTTGTACCTCTTGTGTAAAGCGGGGAGTAGGACGACACCTCTGGCAGTGTGTCCACTGATGCAAATATTCCATTCAGCACTCCGCATGAAGAGGAGAATTCATTTGAAGTGGGGCGACGTCCCATGCTGGCCCGCAGCAGAGGGATGTGAGGCAAGATATTTTAACATAGAATGGGTTGGGAAGGATTGCTGAGGCCCAGGGCTCTGTAAAAATTGGAGCAGGGTGTTCGTGACCAGTGTTGGGCTTGGAGTGCGTGGTTGGTGACTGCAGAAATCCAGGTGCCAAGTATTATGGTGGCATGGGCATCAAAGTTGAGCAGGCCCATACCGCCACTAGGGCGAGGGCCAAACAAGACATCCAGGCGCACTGGTGGTGGGCGGCCTAACCAAAGCCACCCTTTCAGGAGGGCATATAATGAGGTGAAGAAAGATGGGAAAAAGGTGACAACATGAGCCACAAAATTAACTTTAGATTGGAGCATAGAGTTGGCCAGCACAACCTTGCCTAGTAGGAAAGTTTGGTGGGCTCTGAGGGAAGCGATGCGTTTTATGACATTGTCCAGAAGATGGTGCTCTATCACCAATGAGGCATACCCTCCCACCTCCAGCCACACATCCAAATGGCGTACCAGACCAGCAGTGGGTCTTGACACAAAAGGGAGCACAAGCGGGGTGGTATGGGTTGGGCATGAAAACTAACCAGTGAGCTAGCTTCTAAAGCAGGTAGGAAACGGAGTGTTGGTGACCAGCGGGATTGGAACCAACCAAGGAGAATGATTTAGGTTTTGGAGGCGTTAAGTGAAGCGTTACTTACCCTGGAGTAAATCAGAATAGTATCCTCAAGCATGCGTGCACCTTGTTTGTTAGACACCCAACCACACAATCATCAGCAAACGCCAACATCTTAACCGGTGCTTGGCCTTGCACATGGACGCCAGTAAGGAGAACATTCATGTTATGTAGAAGTGGGTAGAGGATGAAGTTATATAGGAATGGGCTCAAATGGTCCCCTTGGAGGAGGCCCTTTGAGGGCGAACTACGTCAGTAAGGAATCCAGGGCCACGCATAGACATTGTGGCGGATTCTATAAGCAATATCACCCAATTAATGAACCGATGGGTAATGTGGAACTCGTGGAGGCAGGCTTTGAGGTAATCATAGTTATCTCTATCATAAGACTTCTGCTGATCTAAACACAAGTGTCCCAGTAGCCGTGGATTGGCAGATGCTGGCTATAGTGTCTATGTTGTCCCATATTGACCGCTTGGGGATGAAACCAAAGTGCTCAGAGGAAATGATATCAGAGGCAACTTTCCCTAGGCTGGCCATAATTTTAGTATATAGTTTAGTATCTTTATTGGTAAGTGAAATGGGTCGCCAGTTGGCCAAATCCAGCTTATCCAATTTTTTTATACAACGTTATTGTGAAAGCTTCCTGGCCCCC
This sequence comes from Massospora cicadina, assembly GCA_022478985.1. NCBI lineage: Eukaryota > Fungi > Entomophthoromycota > Entomophthoromycetes > Entomophthorales > Entomophthoraceae > Massospora > Massospora cicadina. The sequence continues at coordinate 80,630 of JAKSZP010013341.1, read as the reverse complement.
ATGAAGGAGGCGCATATTTAACAAACACTGATTCATTGAGGCAAGCACTAAAGAGGAGAAATAATTAAAATATCTATTATAGGTAACTCTCTCTCTGCTTGGTGTAACTTTCCAAGCAAATTAATTTTGGTAAATTAAAAGCAAACACTTAATCGCACACCAAAGTCTTGCTCCAATGTCATCAGATCCCCCGCCAACTGTCCCAGCATGGGGCAGCAGCGAAACTCCCCCTCCATTTTCCGTCTGACAGGAAAACGCGCTCAGACTGGCTCGCCCAGTCAATCCAAACCATTGGGATAATTTGTTCCTCCCAAGGATCTTGATGCCCATCTCGCCCAAACCCAAGTGGTGCCCCGCTGCCCCCTGGTGCTACCCCAGAGCAACATGCATTTTGGCCTTAGGGTCAAATATGGGAAATTCTTCCCCTACGATGACCAAGCCATTATCAAAATGGCTCAGGTGGTGATGACACCAGCCTGTTTTATTGACTTCCGCCCCTATAAGGGGTACTTTGATCTTGGCTTCCCCTGTGAAGCTGATGCAGCCACTGCGGCAACGGTGCCATTAATTTTCAATAATATTCCCCTCCCAACAAATTGAACCTGGCTCCCAATGGACACCACCTTGGTGGTCCAGTTCGTGGGTTTGCCCACCCACCTCCCCCCAAAGTGCTTCACCAGGAGCTGATGGAAGGTTTGGCAGCCTATGGCTCCAACCCCATCTTACAATTTGTGGTCCCAAATGGGGCCGCACGCCTCGCTGGGCCTCGGGCATATGCCACAATCAGCCCTGAATTTACAAAAATTTCTTTGGCAATTACCCCTTGTGCCACCATCCCATCTGCCCCTGACCATCCATTCTGGGCCCGCGTTGAGGGCGGAAGGATGATTTGTCAATCCTGTTTTGAGTTAGACCACTCAAAACGTAAATGCCCATACTCAGAAACTTCCGCTGATGCTAAAAGTTTGCCCAACACCCACCAATATGCCACCCACCCCGCGCCAACTCCAACATGGGGTATGATCCTACCTTCCCCTCCTCCAATGCCTGATGCTGCAGCTGCACCTACAACCACCAATCAGCACCCACCCTGCCCCAATGCCACAAAAAATTTATTCAACCAAACATCAGATTGGATCCCAGTTTGATCCCATGCATCTGCAAACAAATCAAACAAATCTCAACCGTACACTGATTCCCCAATCCAATTCAACTAAAATCCATGGGAATTATTGGATGAAATTGACGAATCAGGTAACATCATTGAAGAACTGATGCTGCAACTCAAGCAGCTCTGTAATGCAGAATGGGATGCAAAATTCCCACCTCAAATATATGCCCCACAACCTAAATCCAAACCATACTACAGCGACCACCAGCTTTCAGTAGAGGCAGCCGCCACACCAGATTGCCATCCACTTTGCAAAGCTGCTGCCAAATCTGTGGCTGTGCTCGCAGGAGGAATTCCACCTCCCGTCATCCCCATAAATCTTACTGCACAAAGTAAGATTAACATGAAAACTTTACACAAAAATGTCACTGAAGCCATCCAGAATGTGGTAACAGTAGCACAGAATCCAAAAGCAAAAATAACCTGAACCAACATTGACACGTTCATTAAATTCCCAGATGCCCGCCTCAAAGCTGAAGACGCTTTGGGCAAATACATCGTTGGTATAATGATGGCTGGCAACTATTCAGAAGCTCCAGTCATCAAGGATATTGAACCTCATGCTGACGACGCCCCCACACCCTTACTATCTGCCTTAACATGCACCCTACTATGGAATGAGATGGATGTGGCTGAAGATGAGCCCCCAATCCCCCCTCCTCATCCACCATGGAGGGATAGCAGTATTCGCTGCCCACCTGGTTGGATATTTTGTTAGGTACAATTCAATCAATCCGTCCATTTTGGGCGTTTCATTTGAATCGTTATTTTTTATTATGATTTTAATTTTAGTTTGGTAATGTCCATCCCTGGTCAGCTTATCTCGGTTAAATAAAAATAAAATATCTATTATAGAACTCATAAGGAATCCTATCTAGACCTGGGAATTTCATGTGCGGTACACTGCAAATGGTATACCAGAGTTTGTCCTGAAAAATTAAATTTATTAATTCCAGATACAGAAAATGGTGCAGATATGTGCACTTTCAAAAAAATTATCAACTTCGTCCAGTTTGACTGGATCAGAGTGATACAATTTGGAGTAATAATTTTGAACTTTAATTAACACTTCAGCTGGAGTATCTGCAATAGAGTGGTCCAGCCATCTCACCTGTGTTCAGGTCAAGCTCTGTTATGGTGTGAGTAATTTTTGGAAAAAATAGGCGGAGCATGTGTCACCTGCCATTATATTTTTTGCCTTATACTGCACACAAACGCGATGTTTGTGTTATATTACCAATGTGTTGAGACAAGCAGACACTTCTGCCCACTTATGACCCCAAGCTGGGCTGTAGCCTGCAGCTGGGACGTTAGACTCTAGGTGGTCCACTTCTGCAAGCATGTAAATAATAACTGCTGATGCAGCTTGATGGTGACATGAGTTGAGGTGGCATGCCTGGCGGATGGGGTTTGCTTTGAAGGTTGAACAGTTGTAAGAGGGTCTGCACATAATGGTGTGCAAACTCCAGTGCCAAATCTTTTGGTGTCCATCCATGAGGAAAACCTGGGCGACGTGAGCTTGGTTGGATGAATTCTGCACCACTTTGGCACCTGTGCCATTGGGTGTGACTAAAACAATGAATTGATACCATCCTGTTGTCAGAGAAATCAATTTTTGTCATCATAAATCGTGCAACCTGAGACCAAAAGTTCAATGGGGCAATAATAAGGTCAATCTGGGACATATACCTCAGCTGACCGTTGTGCACATGGGGACAGGACATGTTGGGGAGCAGCGGTGCATGTTTAGGTAGGGTATCAAACAGCCCCAAAGTGGCTTTTATAATATGAAGTTCTACATGCCCCTATGGGGGGGCAGGCGCAGATGGCCAACAATTGGTGGCCAGTTGGCCCAGCAGTTTATGTCGCCCACCACAAATGGGTCAGGGGGAAGTGGTAGGGAAGTAATGGCCAAGAAGAATTGTAGGTGAGCCTGCACACAGGTCAGGGCATAAATATTAATGATAGCATGAACTTCGTCATCCCACAAAAAGGACACTACAAGCACACAGCCACAAAAAACTTTATAAATAAATTTAAAATTTTGGCTTGTGCATACTATCACATCACAGTGGGCCAACCAAAAAGAAAGGGAGGGGAGGATCATGGTTGCCCATGTTTTCTCAGAGCCGTGTGGATAGTGAGTTTCCTGAATAGCCAGGATGTCCACAGGTAAATTTTTTAAAAAAAAAACTCAGTTTTTAGCTTGAGATGGCAAGTCCTATAGTCCAGCGATATCTAAAGTCCCTATTGCGAAGGCTACCCCATCGCACCTTAGGTGCTATGGGAAGGGCCCCCTTAGCCTTCCATTGCTGCTTTATAAGCAGCCGTAGTAGCCCAGGTTTGGTGCACCTTTTTATATGTGGTCTTAAGAGACTCCATCACTTTAGATGTAGTTGTGGTTTTGGTGTTCTTTTTTGCTGCCTTGGCTCTGATTATTATATTGCTCTGTTCCTGTGGTGCATCAATGGAGGTTGACAGGAATTTGGGAGGGGAATGAGTAGTATAATTGGTTTTAATTGAGGCTTGGTAATATTGCTTGGGTAAATTTGATCCACCCATTGTATCCTCAGGTTGGTTGCCCCATTCTGATTGGTGAATGGATTCATGAGCCACTTAATCCACAAATTACTCAATGTCATCCTGGGTCTGGGCAGGCAGGATCACGGACGCAGCTGTGGACGCTGCCTTGGCTGATGCTCTGCATGCCTTCTTTTCCTTTTTACACTCCTGCAGGGACACAGGTTTGACCTGAATGTAATACTCCTGCGCACCCCACTAGAAGGTGGTGTCAATGCCTGTAGCTGGTTCATAATGGGTGCCTGCATTGCCCATTGTGTCATGGAGGATTTCGTTTTGTGTAATGCCCTCCTTGGTGGGGAGATGTGAGCCTTGTGGCCAAAAGCATGACAAAAGGTACAGATAGGGGGCGCGCTATCCACTATGATGTGGAACGGGCAGGATTCCAGCCCATCAATGAACACAACTTAAGTGTTAAGGATTTGGGGCATTTCTTCTGAAATTAATGCAGATGGGGTGATCACAGCAATTGCTTTGCCCATGCACAGATCTGGCATGAGCATAAAGCATTGCACTTTGAAGGAGTGAATTTCCCCATAGCTTTTAAGCCCTTTCTTGAGGTGAAGCTCCAGCACTGTATACTTTAATGTTGTGGGAAGAAAGTCAAAGGTTAAAAAATTTGGTTTGACCTGGTCCACTGAGTGCTCTTCATCTCAACCACCCGTTGACCATCTGTGAGGTCTACAACCAAACGCACCTCTGCAGCTATGTCTGCTGCTTGTCTATTTTCAAACCTGAGATCCAACCAACCACGGGTCATGGAGTGCAGTGCTATGTATACTGCTTTTGGAAAATGGTTGTGCACATCTCCACAGAACTTTTTCCCAAAACGCCGTTTGATTAATATCCAGGAAAACTTGAACCCCGTGCTCCACTGATGACAGGGGCTGGGAATGTGGAGTATTGATGAACAGGTTACACTTCGCTTGCTAAGGTAAACTCTCCAGGGAAATACTAACTGCCAGTTTTTTATTTTTGTCTAGGCCGCTGGTGTTGCTGGGACGTTTATGGACTTTGGATGGTGCAGAGTCCAATCCTGTGACCTTCACTTTTCTAGCATAACTGCTACCTGACATTGGGTGCACACTGATCTCCTCAAAGATATTATCAAACTTACCTAAACTTAAATTAAATTTGTTGCAATTAGTGATTGCAACAAGAGAAAAAATTTGAAGCAAAGAATATTGCTATATCAATTTATTGATTGTGATTGCATATTATCACCATGGTGTGATGTTATAGGTTCACATTCTTAATATATTTTATTGCTGAGATTCTGGTTCTTTAGATATGAGGAATAAAATTAGATGATACACTCTAATTAGCTGCCAAAGATTATTGGAGAGTGTGACATAATGATAAGCATAATTTAGTAGCGGTATAAAATAAATGAGAAATAATAATAATTAGAGTTTAACCCAACCTCATACTTGCCATAAATTATTAAAATTCTTGACATATTCCTAAAGGATTAGAATTCAGGAGTAACTTTTCCATTCAAGACCTTGTACCATCAAAAATAAATGCTAGCTTAAGATCTTTATTTTATGGTCATAAAATTGAGCTCATCCATATTAATTAATTTAAGTCACCTGAACATTCTGCTAATTTATATGAAACCTGTACAATGGAGCCACCAGTCCAGAGTCCAAAGAAAGATCCTGACATCATGTAAGAAAAATTCCCTGCTTAGCATTGTATGTTAATTTGACTTATAAAGCTAATTCCAAAAAAATTAATACTAATTGCCTTTATGATTAAATTCTCAAGCCTACTATATTTTTAAATATATTTATAGTCAGTATGTTTTCCTCAAGTCTAAGCTTTCTCATTAAATTTAGTTTAAATATCTATTCTTTCACCTTTATTTACTAATATAAACTAATTAGTTGCCCAAAAGCTTCTAATAAGGGGTTTATCAATTATTGTTGTAGCTGGATTAAATTTTTTGGAAGTCCATGGTATTTTGTACATCTGTCTTTTGATACTTTTTGTCAACAGTTGAAATTGCCAAGTTAAATGATAGGTTATTAGGATTTTAGCCCTCCAGATTTTATATGATTCCTTATTTTTAACTACTTTAAAAGGAACATAGACTACCATCTAGTACTAAAAAAAAAAAAAAAAAGGAACATAGACTGATGTAGCGTTGTATTGTTATTTTTATAATTGTGTGATAAAAACAAAGTTTTTCTTCTCATTAGATAATCTATGAGTAGGATTTTTATGCTTTGTCCACAAACTTCAAATTTTGACCTAGAATGTTCAACTAGGACGAAAAGTTTTTGACTAATCTCCTTCTTTTCCATGGGTATTTACCTTTTATAGAGCAATTACATACCTTAGAGTGTTTATAATAGCCCTTGTTACTTATCCAAGGGCTAATTATATGAGAGTCCAGCCATATTTAAGAAACAATAGGAAGCAAGCTATTACAGCTGTAGGGCTTCGCCTTAGTTTAGGTAAAGCTTTTGCTTTAGGGTTACAATTCACTTATCACTTTAAAAAATGTCAACTTATCTATTAATGCTGTTGACATTGGTTTATATCTATTGTTTGACGTTAAATTGGGATTAAGATCCAAAGTTTTATGATAATTTACCCCATAATACTTTATTAGGCCTAAAGCCCAAAGTTATAAATACTATTATGTTTTAAAGCATTAAGTGATTTTCATAATAACGCCTCATTTACAACCTAACAGATTCTGGATATATCGCTTTATTAGTACTCTACTGGCTGATGAGATAGAGTAGTTTTTACAAGCTTAATTGATATAATATTGATATTAGCTAAAGTTGTAAACAGTGTTTAATTCCTCTATCTACTCCATTAGCCACCTTATGCCACATACTATGCCTTACTACTTATTGGTTTCCTAATGGCAGATAATGGAAACCACTTAACTGTGTTACCATTATTAGTCTCAGTCCAGCCTTCGATAAGTATCCTAAACTACTCTATGAACCTGTACTGTGTCTTCACCTTAAGCATACCTGAATCTCATAACACCCTCACACATGTTATTCACCTATCACAAATCACAATCCTAATTCTCTTCTGGTACTTTACATAGTACCATATTTTTACTCAATAAATTATTAATATTAATATATATAATTTATGGCGTATATCTATTTCTACACATTGTCCTAACAATATCATTATGTGGGTGAGACACAGGATAGTTACTATATATGCAGATCCTAATGAAGCGAAAGTGCCTAACCATAACCTCTCAAAAGACATCATGATACCAAGTGTCATCACAAGGAAAGTAGGAATATCCAAATTAACTATACCCCGACCTAAGTTGTCCAACCCAGACATTTCTAAGTACCTAATAATTTATCTCTGGCTTGTTGCCAATAGTAGCAAGATCTAAAATATGGTTCTCACTGCAGGGGCACTATGGGTTGCCACTGAGAAAATATCAATCTCATAGGACAATATTACTCAACAAAAACAATTGCTCTGAATCAACAACCAATACAGCTATATCAAACGCCGCCTAAAATTTTAAGGAAATTTAACATTGGCGATTTAATTTAGCTAATCCTACAGAACTATTAAAAAGACAATGGGCTGTATACAATATGGACTAGTTAAGATGATGAAGGTAAGAATGGAAGAAATATCATCTGAGAGGTATTAAGCACATGGTGTATAATTAAGTGGAGAGCAACTTATATTAAATATTCAATACGCAAATGATGCTGCCTACCACATAGCAGATAATAGTGAAGAGGAAGACGAAGAGCTAACCTTGGTGTTTAAATTCATGGATAAAATTCATTTTGATTGTTAAAAAATTATTGCAGCTTATCAAGTCACGCTGCCAATATCATTTTCTTGTTAACAGAATCTGGTAGAAGATAATCTTAAACCAGTTCCCCTTTCAAAATCAGATGCCACTGCCAAGTTAATCTGTTGAAAACCTATAATAAATTTACCTTACCTCAATAAGGTCTGAAAAGGAGATGATTTTATTAAATCAGTTGAGTTGAGTAGCTCCATGATTTTAATAAATGTCAGGTATCATGATATAGAATGATTGGAAGAATACAATCAATCCACTCCAACAAGATAATTGATGCATAGACTCAAGAGAGGGGTTAAAAAATCTCATCAAATCATAATATGGATAATTATAGTTGGTAATGTAAAACTTAATACTAGGAGAGCTCTGTTAGACCAATTTGAGCACAAATACCCCCAATTAAAATCCTGCTCAATCAAAATGAAGTATCATCAAGTTGTTAAGCAACATTACACCAGGTGGCACACGAGGCAGTAAATTAAGATTTACTCACAAAAGGTAAGAATAAAGAATATGACTAACAGTTGAACTAATTGATACCAAGTCTCATCTGGTTTGGTAAATTCAACATACAGTAAAGTCTCAATTATCCACGGTGCCCTTGTCACCCAATTCCGCGGATAATCAGGGCTTTACTGTAGTTACATGGGTCATATATCATAAGCCCATAAAAGTATTGCTTAATCTCATGGTATTCTTATAATTAAGGTGGCACAGTTTAGTACAGTAAAGCCTTGATTATCCATAAATTGGGATGGCAAGGGTCCCACGGATAATTGAAGCTTTACTGTGTTTTTTCTTCCTGAAAACATGCTACAAACCATGGTAAAATCTGGATGCATCGCTTAACCAAGAGCCACCTATTGGGATTCTCTCCTTTATTTTGTTAATCATTTTTCTTATGGGACTTTATATTGTTAGCTGTAACAAATAAAAACCTCTATTCTATAAAAAAGTGGTTATGTTGTTCTATTTATATCTCTTTCTGTTGATTAACTTTGTCAAGATGTAGGGATTGGTAATACACAAGTCCTTTTAGAATAAGTCTTGGGTTCCCAAAAGACCTAGGCGAAAGATAAAAAAGGTACTTTATTAAATTAAAGTCTTCAATCAAGGGAAAAACTTCTAGGTTGATATATCAAATTAATGTTGTAAAAAGGGTAGATTTGCCAAAAAATATTTATTAGAATAGAGCCTTGAGGTATTTATAGTACCTTGAGGCTAAAACTGGGTTATGAATCGGAATTTATAATAGGCAGCAGTTGGAGAGTGGAAGGAGGACATAAGAATTTACTAGGTGATAGATGTTAGCCTACTGGGAACTATGCGCTTGGTTTACCAATACAATAATAATAAAAGTAATAAGAAAGGATTTGAGTGCCAGTATTTTTGGGGAATTTATAAGCAAGTCCAAACCAAGATCTAAACCTAATTTGTTTCTTTGTGATTCTGCAACTCTCTGGTTATGTCAGTTGAACAATAATTGATCCCCTTTTCAGATCAGGTTTAAATCCAAATATCAGGAGTTTCAGGTAATGTTGATCAGGGATTATCCACGATAAAAATAATCTAAGCGTTAAACTTGGGGTAAAATCCCATCATCCATTTTAATTGAATACAGTTCAGGGCAGAATCCTGTCAAACTTCAGTAAAGTTCTTTTGTCATACTTTATTTAAGATGGCTACTCTAGCTGACAGGACCTAAACGTGACTTTGCACCATCTTAAATAACTAATATACTTATTGTAATTCTTGGAATGCTTTACTTGTTGACTGTCAGGCTTCTTAAGCATATCAACATCAAGCCTTAAAGATGGAAGCTCAATAGGATGGTGCTCACTACAAGGGGCTCAACCAACATGTAAGTCTTGTGGAGATCCCCCTCTGCTTGGACTGGGTGACATTCCCATCCTCTATGAAAAAGGGTCTGAGAAAGGCAGATTCCTTCTCATCTCACAGGGCGGCCTTGCCCATGTAGTAGATGAGTGCTGGGAAACTTATCCATTAAAGATCTCACCACTCATCCTTGTATTAACCTTAGCCAAATTAGCACATCAAATTGAGGGAATTTGTGCCAAGATATCTGAAAATTAGCATCCCATGGGGTCAAGGGCCCACATGAAGTCAATGGCAACACTCCCTTAACATCAAGGCCTGAGAACCCCAAACCCTTGAATCAAAGCCTAAAAGGTACAAAATTTGGAAAATTAAGTATCAAATGTCAAACTGTCAGCAAATCTCGATTGCATTGGGCCATTGAAAAATGCAGCCCACAGTTTTAATCTTTACCTGAACACATCAAAATCTTATTCCGATATTTACTGCTTGGATAAACAGATGCCAGAGCAACTGCATGCGGGAAGGTTAGGCATCTTAAACCTGTTCCAAACCTCATGGGACCAACTCAATTTGGGGTAGCCTTTGAAGGTTCCCACTACCTGTCAGGTGAGATGCTGTCAATCTAGTCATTGAAACTAAAGAAATTTGTTAATTTGGCATCCATGGATAATTGACAGTTATTTGGACTGCCACCAACTATTTTGAAGTTGGTCTAATTAAATTCGTTTTCCCCCTCACTCAAAGTTTTGTTGGGTTAGGTGAATCTTGAGGGCACCAATCCTAAGCTTGTCTAAGCTATTCCCCAAATCAATCATCTAAATAAGCAGTCATAACACACTGAGAAATTGACAGTTAATTTTTCAGATTTAATTCACTAACTTTCCGTATCCAAAATCCAATTTTTTACCTCATGAGAAAAATTAAACCCCCATTACAACCTCACTTTTCCTAGTTCCTAAACCCATGGGCCCTGGTCCATGTCAGCCTGGTTTATTGTCAGGATGCTATTTACAATTATGATCTTTTGGTATCGCTGGTGAATTTCCTCACCACCAGATTTAACGTCACTCAGGTAGGAGCGCCTCTGAAATTTGGGCTTGCCTTTTGGGTGTTCAGACATTGAGACTGACAGGCTAGTCTAAGCTTTTTTGCCAACATCATGACATAATCAACCATCCAATATTTTCAACCATTTCCACCCTTCTCATCGAGATGGGTGCAGCAGTGCTCATATTTTCCAGTCGGAAAGGGTTGTGAAGGAGTTTTGCTATGGGAGAACTGCCCTAGTGCCTTCAAAGTTTTATTCAGTACACCCTCAAAATAAGCTCTTCATGCTTGAAGCTGGCAACGTGGCTTCAGTTACTAATTACAAATCCAAATCAGTATCTGTATTGGTTCTAGAAACAGACGCTGCCCCGCACCAATGTTAGTTTGTTCTAGCACACCAGCTTATAAAACGTTGGTGGTTCAGCCTGGAGAGAAAACTATTTAACCACTTTATCACGGTAGTTAAGCTTCTATCACAAAACTTGTTAATTTACCTGATCTAGTTGAAATCTCTTCCTTAGCAACAGACATGACTGAATCTGCCAATAAACATAATTCCGCCTATATTTTAATACCAATGAAAATTAGTATTGGGGCACACCAGGTGTCTTTTGAGGTCTTGGTCAATATGGAAGCAACGAGCAACTTCATTAGTATGGAGTTGGCCTAGCAGCTTGATATGACTTAAATGTGGGGCCATCAGTGTTGGTTGAATCATCAGCTGCCCAACCCTACTTCAGAGTATGGCGCCTCATGTCTTCTTAAGTCCACCAATTTAGTTTTTGTGATCGCTTCTCTGCAATGCCAACCTTGTGTTCCCAGTGATTTTGGGTGTGGGTTGGTGGCGTCAACAGCATGTGAGAATTCAACTGGAGACAAACAAGCTGTCCTTCTCCAACAATCAGGTGGAGAACGAGTTTCCATTGTTGGATACACTCACTAAAGCTTGTGGACGTAGTTCTATCATAACCCTTGTTTCACCTGTTGGGCTTCCACTGGATTTTCCTGCTGAGTTGAAGGGATACTAGAGCATCTTTGACTCTAACAAGGCTAACAGCCTTCCCCCTTATACGGAAATCAATTTAAATTTCTGGACAACAGTTCAAGTGGTTAATATAAACTGACCACTGTACTCACATATTGCAGAGGAGGATGTGGCTATCAATGAATGATTGGACGACATGCTCAAGAAGGATTTGTTGTTCCAGGAGATATCTATAGTTGCCTCCCCCATTGCCTTTGCCAAAAAGGCAGATGGGTCATTTCATCCTGCATGAATTACGAGCATTTCATTAAAATAACGGTCCACGACCCCTACCCACTTCCATTGGAGCATACCATAGTCCAAGCAAATTCTAAGTCGCGGGTGTTCTCAAAAATTGATATTGTTAATGTCTTTAATCATATTTGGTTGAAGGAAGGTCATTAATGGCTTACCACTATCCAGACAAAGCGAGGCATATTTCAATTCCAAGTGATGCCCTTTGGGTTGAAGAATGCACCCACAACATTCCAGAGAATGATTTATAGTGTGCTAGGGGATCTCAGATTCTCCTGTGTAGTCTCATATATTGACAATATCCTAGTACATTACCCCTCCCCCAAACAAAGTGAAAAAGATCCGGATGTGGTAGTGGCGGTCCTCCATAAAGCTGGCCTGTTTGTCAAGCCGTCAAAATGCGAATTTTATTGGGAAGAAGTCTCCTCCTTGGGTAATCTCATCTTAAAAGATGGTTACGCCATCCTGCCCATCAAATTGGACGCCATCTGCGAGTGGCCAACACTAAGAACCCAGAAACAATTAAGAAGCTTCTTGGGCACCATTATATCCTTAAAAATTCTCCCACACACTCTCACAGTTGGCCGCACCATTGCATCCGCTTACTGTCAAAATGTACCTTTCCCTTGAACACCTGAGTGCTAGCAGGCATTCAATTCTATTAAAGAGGTGTTATTGTCACCATTAATCCTCAATCACAAGGATAAATCCAAAAACCCTATATTGTAGCATGTGATGCTTCCTTTGCTGCGGTAGGAGCTGTCTTGCTCCAGGAGCGTGATGGATTGGAACACCCTTTCACTTAATATTCCCACAAGTTTTAAAAACTGAGCAATCCTGGGCCATCTACAACAAGAAGTTGGCAGTCGTGACATGGGACTTGACCCACTGGCAAATATCTTTTATGGGGTGCTCAGCATGAGTTGACTATGCAAACTGACCACTAAGCGCTGTTATATTTTTGCAAGCCACAGAAGTTGGCGCACCATCAGGCCTGAACCTACCAGGAACGTGCAGCTTCAACTTTCAAATATGAGTTTGTGAAGGGAGTCCTGAACTTCCTTCCAGATTTCTAAGTTGCAATCCTGCGCTCTTCCCTGCTGATTCAGATGAGGCAGATCTCATCACTGTCATTCCTCCCACTCAAATCTTGTCCATTTTACCTTCCATGGTTTAAGCAGTTAACTTAGCTTCAGATGCACAAATGGTGTCATCGTTCTTAGATGCGCAGTTGGCATGTGCAGAAGGTGTACCTTATGGAGCGGTTGTCCCTCCCTTCTTCCAAGCATTCCTTATATTCCTTGGCTGAGGGGATCATCCAGTTTAGGCCACAGGTGTGGGTCCCTCCTCTGCTCCAAGATGAAGTCAATCAAGCACATCATGATCCCCCAGAAATAGTCACCCAGGGAACAATAATTGCATTGATTTGGTTAAATGCACCTATAACTGGCCTGGCTTGTCAAAAGATATTCCAGCCTGGATCAAGGATTTCACGACATGCACATGGGCCAAATTGGACTGGTCAGAAAGAATGGACTTCTGCACTCCTTGCAGAAGGCAGAGGGTCCATGAAAATTGATGTCTGTGGACTTTATTGTTGAGAAACCCAGCTCCAAGGGATTCTAGCAGTTATGGTGATTGTAGACCATGTTGAGTAGTTGACTGGACCTAATTGTCAGATATTTGATAGGGACATAATAATGTTAACATGCTTAAATTTATTATGGCTCATATAGGATATCAGTCATTATGGATCAGGAATATCCTAAGCTTATGCAAAGCTTGGGATCTGTGGCCTAGCGATTCCACTTAATAATATTTGACTATGATGATATAGGCTTAATGGCTTTGTTGGTTAGGTCAGACTTAACAATATGTGTCTACTTAATAACTAAGGCATGTGGGCTTCGTTGGTATATGTTGAAATTAATTTTTAATGTCAATTGAGCTTTTGATTAAGTAATTACTGATTAGTGGTACGAATCACCTTGGTATGTGCTGCCAATTGCTTGAGAAAGAGAATCGGTTCAGCTATTTGCAGATGCGTCTGAAACGCTGTCTTGAGGATATTAATGAAATTTATACTGACCCTGAAACCATACGAGATGCCCTGAGTCAAAGGATTGTAGACTCTCAAACGAACATTTTACGTGTTCCTCAATCCAAGTGCCATTGAAAATGAGATGTCATGTGTAAAATGTGGTGAACATTGAACCCTATAAGTTATCTCCAAGTTGATGTTAATAAAAAACAATCAACTAGTACAACAAGTTCATAGTTTAATCTATAAGCTTTTTGTGTTTGATACTTTACGCTGTATTAAGTCAAGAGTTTACTTGGGATCAGTAGGATCAGGGAAGCGTGCCATCGTCCAAGTAACGACAGAAGAATGCAATTTAAAGTGCTATTACCAAGGAGTTAAGCTTAATTATGGTCACCGTCTGGTCTATTGTCGTCATACAATAGACGTTTGAAACTCCACCATACCGCAGAAGAAAAACCAGCCATCTGAAGTGGACCAAAAAATTCAATAGAACGCTTTACAAAATTCTCCCTGTTTATCCCTTGCTCCTCCTCAATTACTATTAAGAGACTGCCCATCTATTCATGCTTCATATGTTCTCAATGTTTGGTCTTCTACAGGAAATTGTCAGCGACCGCAGGCCTCAAAATATAGCACGGTTTTGAAATAGGCTCTTAGCAATTTTGAAGATTAAGCCCTGCCGCTCCACCACGTACCATCCACAATCAGACGGTCAAACCAAACAAGTCAATCAGATCCTTGAGTAGTACCTGTGGTACTACGCTGCAGCCACTCAGGATACCTGGGTGAACACCTTCCCCTCGCCCAGTTTGCATACAATAATGAAAACATGCATCCATGGGTTTCTCATAATATGAAGCAAACTTGGGTTATAACCCTTCTTTTTTTGTTGGTCCATGCCTTCGCCTTAAGGTACCAGATTCTTCCAACCATGTTTAGAATACTCAGGATACCCAGTCCCTGGTTTGGAAGGATTTGTATAAGGCCATAAGAGATTACAAATGGTTTTCAGATTGGAAATGGCTCCCAGCTCATGAGATAACTGTGGGGTCATATGTCATTCTTGACACGCGCCACTTGTGGATGCAGGTGCCCACACGGAAGTTTTCAAGTAAACGTTTGGGTCCCCATTTGGTGGAAGAAGACTAAGGAAATAGTGCCTTCCGTCTGAAGTTGCCTCCCCGCTGGAAGCAACATCCAGTGTTCCATGTCTCCTAGATGTCCACATTTAAAGGAACATTTTTAGCAGACTATGAGCTCAATGTAATTGAGGGCACGGATGAAGCTGAGGTTGAGGATATCCTGGCCTCCCAACTATCCCACAGGTCAATCCAGTATCTAGTTGCATGGAAAGGTTTTTAGCCTATGAGAATAGCTGCGTTGGCATGCGAGACTGTGCTAACTTCTCTGAGCCCATTGAGGCTTTCCTTGCCTCCCACCCAGATGCTCCCCGTCCCCCCAAGATTTCTATGCTAATGGAGATTAAATTTCCCAAGGCCTTAGAAATGTGGCCTTAGCTCGATTACCCAGTGGTGGCACCCCCTTTGACAAAAGGGAAGGGTAATGTAAGTCTTGGGGAGCGCCCCCTCTGCTTGAACTGGGTGACATTCCCATTCCCTGAAAAAATGGTCCAAGGAGGGAAGCTGTCCCTCTTGTCTCACAAAGCAGCCTTGACCATGTAGTAGATGAGTGATGGGTAACAGTCCTCCCTTTGAAGATCCCGCCACCCATCCCTACATTAACCTCAACCAAATAGGACAGTGAATTGAGGGAATTTGTGCCAAGGTATCTGGAAATCGGCATTCACATGGGGTCAAGGGCCCACATGAAGTTGATGGAAACAAGGCCTCATTATTAAGGCCCAAGAGCCTCAAATACTCAGTAAAAAAGCCCAAAAGGCGTACACTTCTGGAAAATAAAATATTCAATGTCAAATTGTCAGCAAAGCTCAAAAGCATTGTTCTTTGGTAAATGCAGCCTGAAGTTTGATTCCTCCCTTGGACATATCAAAATTTTTGTCCAATATGTCCTGCTTAGATAAATGGATGCCATAGTGACCGGGTGTGGGAGGGTTGGGCATCCCAAACCTATCCTGACCTCATGCGACCGCCCCTATGTGGGGTGGCCTTGGGAAGTTCCCGCTGCCTGTTGGGAGAGATGCTGTCACTCTAGTTATTAATATAAATAATATTGGCAATTTGGGTGTCTGTGGACAAACCAACAGTGCCTTGGCCCACTGCTGACAATTTTGATGTTGGTTCTAATTAAATTCGTTTTTCCCCTCGCTCAAAGTTCATTGGGTTAGGCGAACCTTAAGAGCTCCGATCCCAAGCCTATCTAAGCTATCCCAAAATTAACCGTCTATTTAAGCAGTTTTAACACACTGAGAAAATTAATGGTTGATTTTCCAAATTTTAATCTAGTAAAAATCTTTATCCAAAATCTGACTTTTTCCCTTATGACAAAATTTTTACCCTCATTCCAATCTCACTTTTCCTAGTTTTTAAACCCATGTGCTGGGACCATGTCATCCTAATTTGCTGCCAGGATGCCATCTACAACTATGACCTTTTGGTTTCGTTGATGAATTTTTTCACTACCCTGTTTAATGTCACTCAGGAAGCAGCGCCTCTGGCATTTGAACTTATGATCTGGGTGTTTAGGAATTGAGACTGGCAGGCTGGTTTAAACTTCATCTGCTGCCATCATGACACAACGCTTAACAATACTTGCACCTATCTGATTGCGCCATGGAAGATAATCTGATCTGTAATGTAACCCTCTTTATGCACAACAGAAATGGTGAAGAAGACGATCAAATGGGAAGTCCACCCATTCTTGCATTTGAAGAAAATTAATAAAATCCATTGGATTCCCAAATCTTATCGTCTAACCTGGAGTTCTATTGAAGTAATTTGATATTTACTTCAAGGAGTCATTAGCCCAGGATAAATAGCCAGTCACAAAGGGGCATATGCTGTGGACAGAACTCTCATGAACTTATATGAATCATACGTTCTCCAAGAGATATATGGTCTAAGTGCGAATTTATCTTGCTACATAATGCAATTCATACACCCAGAACTTTATCATATTGTGAACCTTTTAGGAACCCATAGTGAGGGCAATCATCTTCTTAATCCCCAAGGGCCTTACGGTATGCCTATGATAAGGTATATAATTAGTATCTCAAAGTATAAGGGACATCTGCTTAATGATTAACAAAAAACATTCCTGAATTGTATAACTCCATAAAGAAATGGGGACTATTGGTTCAGTTGTTATCAAGTATGTGGAGAGATATATTGAGCTTCTCAGGAAGGACATTATGAAGTTAAACGAAAAATACCAAAAAATTACTTGACACTATCTAAAGAGCTTTAAATATAAGCCGCCATACCACCTGATAAAATGGTTTTCAATCTTCTACTAGCCATCATAATGAGGAATAACAAATTAAGCTCTTCTTGTCTCAGCTAGAGCAAGCCCTACAATAAATTGATGAGCTTGAGACTCATTAGACCTCTGAGATTCAATCAGTGCCTCAAAGATATCATTTCCCGGATGGTCCATGTTAAGCAGGATTTGGCATTCTGTACAACTCAGATGTCTACTTATTCCATTTCTGAGTGACTCAACAAATTAGAGATCAGCATGAGAAACAAATCACCTAGTTGAGAAGACTTCAACTAATTCTACTGTCACTCAACGAGGCTGAGCAATGATGAAATACTCTTAAAGAAGAGATGAAAGCATAGATAAACAAGCCTCCTCAGAGCACTGAATGCAAAGAAATTGAGATTAACTTAAATTGTTGCATTGGAGTGCTAGAGGATGAGAACAAACTCTTTTGAACTTATCGCCCATCTGCATGTCAACATATTCATGATCTGAATATCCGCTTTAAGAACTTAGAGAATAATAAGTCAATCTCAAAATTAAGAATGAATCTTCTGGATGTTATAATAAGACTTACTATAAAGGCAATGGAGCAACATCTCAATCCTCTACAAAATCATATGTGTTATCTCACATCAAGTTTAACATACTGACACATTTCTGGATTACTATATCAAAAGCTCCCAGAGTACATGACATCACAGTATTGGAAGCCACTATTTTTAAAACCTATCTTTAAAGACAAATTTACACCTGGTGAATGGAGTAAAGCATCTTTCCTCTACCTCTATGAAGCCACGATGAAATGTGTGACTGATAATCAAAAGGTTAAGCATATTTTATCTTATTGAAGCCATAAGGATCAGGAGGCTATATTACCTCATATGGACGACTTGAACGCCTGGAGCGAAGTTAAAAAAGCGCTTATCAAAGAATTTGGTTTTAAGAAAAGATTGATTATCAAAAAACCAGGCCTTCATGATTATTGTGCTAGGCTGTAATAAAATCCTGGCCAAATTTATCTATCACTGCTATATCAAGGCCTAATACCAATGACCTTAAAGATGCTTACATTGGACATTGGCGTAGCTGCTGTTGTTGCTGGTTTACATAAAAATTCCGACTTATATATACACGTCATGTCTGTCAAATGAAAATTCAACTCTGTCTTAGACTTTAAAGAAGCCCTTCTCAATGTGGTTTATAATACACAAGTCAAAGTCCTTATGAAAGTCTTCCACAAAACCCAAAGTGTATACCATGGAGGAAGCAAAGCGTAAAAAGTTGTTGAAACCCAAGTGTAGCTACTGCAATAAGGACAGCCACACTGAAGAAATGTGTTTTGAGAAGAACCATGTTCATGAAAAGCAGGGAAAAGGCGGTTGGATTAAGGTCAGGTACCACTAAAGTCAACCACTTAAAGTACCTGAAATCAAAACATTACCAAACGCTCATCTCACTTGCATTTAAACAATTCTAGAGATAAATCAGAAGGGAGTCACAAGGACATAAGCTACTGTATTTTAGGTACACCCTAAAGCTCGTCATTCCAGATTGCTTGAATGCCAAGAATACTAATGATGCCCAGGTTCTAGAGCACATTTACCTCAGTAAAGTCACTGGGTGCTCCAGAATAATTGATATTATCAGCAATTCTGATTAATACCTTGACATGTTGTCAACTATTACAAGTATGTACAGTATAATGGAGATCAGGAAGAAATATCCTAATAATTCCCAAAAGCTCAATGCAACGTTTCACCTTTAAGAGGGGTTAGCCCTCCCATTAAAGTCTGAAGGAACCATTACTAAAGTAGAAGTGGTAATTCAAAAAGTCAGAATAATGTCTATCTCAGATATAAGATCCTCATTCAACCTTGTTTCATCACATTCTATCAAGAGTATCAAACTTGCCTCTGACCTTGAATATCTTTAAGAGTATAGCGCTGATGGTCTAAATAACCTCAAGGCAATAAATGCGTATTTTTCCATACCAACTCAAGATGTCAGTTTAATTTTCTCAGCTCCCACAGTTAAACATGACAATAGCCAGTATGTTATGCTTATTGGGACACATTTTATGATTAAATTTGAAGGAGTCATCAATCTGAAAGAAGAATTTTTATCACTCCTTGATTATGAAATTCTTTTTGTACTAAATAATAAAGACTCCAGCAAGAAGGAAAACCTTGATTTTTCAATTACCATGTTTCTGCTTTGCCTTTATGATATTCTAGAGGAGTGGTAGCATAGCGGGGGGTTTCTTCTACACTGGGTTAAATTTTGGTTGAAGCAGGTTTGAAACCAGCACATCTAAAAAAACTCGGTGTGGTATATTTGTCCCAAGGTCAACCCGCCTTTTTTACACTTTTTTATGATATTCTACCCCCGGAGAAACACAAAAAAGCTCTCCAACATAATAGATGCAGCAGAAGGCATACCATGTTACACAGTGCATTCAAAAGTTCTGGGACTAACGTTTTAAAGACACAACTTTACAAATAAATAAACTTTCTTTTATCAAAATTTAACATACAACCTTTCCCTCTCTATACATATTTATATTGCTAAAACAATTGTTAAAAGGTATGCACATAGTTCCTATTTTATATATCCATGTTTAAACCAGCTGTCACGTTCTTCTGAATTGTCTCTACTTTATCAAAAGGATGAACCTTCAGTGCCACCTTCAGATTATATTTATCTAACCTATTCACCAGATTTGGCTCTGTCTGACTTCTTTCTTTTCTCTAATCTGAAGGTGGCACTGAAGGTTCATCCTTTTGATAAAGTAGAGACAATTCAGAAGAATGTGACAGCTGGTTTAAACATGGTTATACAAAATAGGAACTATGTGCATACCTTTTAACAATTGTTTTAGCAATATAAATATGTATAGAGAGGAAAAGGTTGTATGTTAAACTATGATAAAAGAAAGTTTATTTATTTGACAAGTTGTGTCTTTAAAACGTCAGTCCCAGAAATTTTTGAATGCACTGTGTATGCTAATGAGGAGGTTAAAATTAAACCAGGAGAACAAAGAACGATTTCTGCCAACATAACCCTGAGTATACCACAAACTGCTTTCTACATATCACTGGTGTTAATGGAGTTAGTAAATATTGACCAAAAAGCTTTACCAGGTTTCCTCTACTCAAATTTATTAGAGGCCTAATGAGCTTTTAATTGAAACCTAACTAATCAAGATATCTTAGTCAAGAAGCATCAAGATATTATGAAAGTCAACTAATTCCCATTGATGAAGTTAATAGGGTGCATTTTATTGTTACTTGCCTTAGTTTTGGGTTATTAACCAATTATTTAATTTGCGCCATTCCATAAGTCCAAATATTTGATAAGTTTTAATAGAAGGAAGTGGAGAAAGCGCATCACTTACTTAAAGCTTATCAAAATATTTTCCCTATGTCAAATGTTGAGTATGGTCACACGAAAGACTGGACACATAGTATTGATTTAGGAGAATCAACCTCAATATTAAAGGCATATAGGATGTTGAAGGTAGAGGAGAAATACATGAAGACCGTTCTTAAGAAGCTATTGGATGTTATCCTTTTTTGTGCCCTCCCAAGTCCATGGTCTTCCCCACTGTTACTTATAAAGAAGAAGAATAATGGTCACAGAATTTATATGGATTATAGGAAGTTAACAGCTTTCCAAAGAAGGACATTATGTTATGGTTACATGACATAATTGATTGGACAAACTGTAAGGACAAGGATGGGCGTCAAGAGGCCAAAAGGGTCAAGCTGAAAGGCCTCCCTGACTTGAAACATACCCTGGACCAACGCTGGATATAGGCGAAATGTGCCCAGGTTGGTCGTGGGAATGTGCATGATGCTCGGCCTGGCTTTTATAGCCAGGGCGTTAAAATGCACCAGCTACATTCTCATCGCGGATGGGTCATTAACGTTGCTTGAGGTATAAGGTTTAAAACCCCATTCCATTTTTAATATAACCACATTTTGGGTTGAATCCAGTTACAATCCATAACTCAAGTTTGGTCAATTTCAGTATACAGGACCTTAGCAGATGGTAGCATGCGCCTATTGGCTTGCTTAGGCTTAGCTTTACTTCCGCTAATTGATTACACACTCCCCAATGCTTAATTATGTTTCCATGAGACCAACTTTCCTTGTTAATCGACTTCCTTGAATAAAGTTTCAGTATGGTTTACGTTTTTATGTTCATTTATTTAGCTGGTTTGCCGACCTCCAAAAGGTCCAAATCAACCCAATGTATGCTGTCCTTGCGTGGACCCTTCTGTGCACTGCCCTTATGGACGGTGCTTTGTTTACACTTAACTCAGCGGAGTGATTTTTAGAAGTGAGTTGAGCCCTTGCCCACCACCTCTACTTGAACTGGAGCGTTACAGATACGCTCCTTACAAGCTATCTGTTTGCATGAATTAACAAAGCTATGGCCAACCCTCCGCTTTAATTACTTCTCTGCGAAGGACCTCTCCAGTGACTATTGGAAGATGGATCTATCACCAGAGGACCAAGAAAAATGCGCGTTGATTAGCATGGAAGGATTATTTTAAACTACCTGGCTCCCTCAGGCATTTGCGATGCACCCGCCTTGTTTCAACAAGTGATGGATCATAACATGCAAGATCTCAGTTTAAGCTGTATGATCATTTACCTGGATGATGTAATGGTGTTCTCAAAAATCTTTACCAGACTTTTATGGACCACCTTAAGTCAGTTTTTCAACAACTAAAAATCAAACCATATCAGGTAAAACCTGCAAAGTGTACCTTCTTACAAAACTAATCAAAATTTTTAGAACATGCCATATTACAGTAAGGATTTAACTCTTGTATGATAAAGTTAAAGAAATCTCAAAGGCACATGAGCTGAAGAGCCTCAGAAATATACAAGTAATCTCAGTAAAAATAATATAATCATCAAATTATTTCTAATTTCATTTATCTCGCTGAACTTTATCAGAATTCAGCCAGGTAGGGCGGTTGCTGGGTGCTTTTCAAGATTAACAGTGGGGCAGGTGCAGTAGGCTTAGTATGGCGTCCTGCCTAAGAGAGAGGAGCCTAAAGTTTCTCATAAGTTTACCTTGCCTCAACCCTTGTTGAAGAAGGGATGTTTTATTTATAAATTATATTAGACTAGTTTATAGTAAAAAATGATATTATATTAGGTGTAATAATAAAACAATAATATAAAATTTTAAACGTGTAAAAAGTAAAAGTTATTAGGGGAGCCTATAATTAAAGTGCTAAGGCTAATTTTAGGGGGCGAGAAATTATTATAAGCATATTGGTGTATCCCTCCTTATGTTGGGATCACCTTGTGCTAAAAAGTGAATTCATTATTAGCAATAAAAAAACTACTATTTAATAAGAGGCAATCAACTGCCTTGCTTAGAAAAATTCTTGGCATTGATTGTCAATTTGCTAACAATTTTAATAATTATATATATGTACAGATGATAGCAAGTTAATAATGGCTTAGAATATGCTTTAGTTGCAGGTAACCTTAAGACTTAAATTACTATTGGAATCAATCCTCAATAGTGTTATAATCGTTAATAAACTTAAGGTGCTAATAAATGATGAGGAGTATACCAACACTTTGGATTAGCTTAACCCAAATTAATGCGGAGCATAAATCGGCATTTGCCAATATTTTAATAATGGTGAGTTGTGACCCTAAGTAAGAGGCTTCCTCCTAAATGGGCGATGCCTGAAAGTTCCCCTTCAAGCCTCAGCTTGGGGTCAATAGCTGGGAGAGTGGTCATCAGATCTCTTCAGAATAGTTTAGTAGAGTCGATAGAAACAATTAAGATTGTGGTGCCCATTAGGTTTTTTAAAAAATAAAGGAAGGTCCAAACATAGAAAAGTTGGTAGGGCCAAAGGTTGATGGCGCGTAGACAACCTTGTGACTTGGAGATTTAACTTCAGCTTTATGTGCTGGCAAGAATTTAGGCGACAGAAAGCAACCAAATGCTTTGGCCTAAATATTAGATCACTTGTATTGATTGCTAGTAAAACATCAGCAGCTGAGAAAATAAATGCTTAGCCTGATTGTGAGAGCATTGTCATCGGTTACCAGTAGAAACATTAGCATCAAAAAATCAAATGACTGCTGAGCCTATCTGAAAGATCATTGGCCTTGATGGCTGAGAAGAACATAGGCAGATAGCAACTAAATGCTGAGCTTATTTTGGAGATCTTCAGCCTTAATGTCTGTAATTTTTCTAGAAAACATCGGAAAGTGGCCCTAGCAAATCATTTTCATTATCCTTGGCATTAAGTTTCCAGTAGCCCTTAAATTAACTCAACTAATTGGAAAAGAAACACAATTCAAAATTATATAATTTTAAAATTAGGTGATAATATTATCATTTCTACTCTATAAATGGGAGCCTCAGCATTTCGCCAGCAATAGGATGTCTTTGGCATAATTAAAAGTTTAGCTTCTAAATTGTTAATAGATGGATTA
Source organism: Massospora cicadina (assembly GCA_022478985.1). Lineage (NCBI taxonomy): Eukaryota > Fungi > Entomophthoromycota > Entomophthoromycetes > Entomophthorales > Entomophthoraceae > Massospora > Massospora cicadina. The sequence goes on along the minus strand of JAKSZP010013341.1, from coordinate 56,972 downwards.
TACTTGGCATTTAGTCGCCAATGATCCTTTAAACCTTGGCGTTGGATTGTTGATCCACCAGAAAAACAAAGTTTTATACAAAAATTAATGTCATCATCATCATCAGTTGCTAGTATCAAATTAACAATTAGATCTATCAGGAACTATCACTAACACTTCAAATTAGCTCAACACAAAAAAATGGGGAGCACAAATTTGGAAATGGTCAATATTGACCTTTAGTTGATCTATCTTCAGCATTACCTGCCAGAGAGAACCTAAGCGTTGTACGCATGTTTGTTAGGGGGTGTCATGGAAATGGCAGAAGAAGTTTATACTGACCTGCCAGTTGGGATGCGTGAGCACCAAAAAGCAAGCCAGAATGCCAAAGGCATTGCCAACCAAACGACTTGATATGGAGCTGGGAAATGTGAAACCACATAGTGGTGGTGAAACAACAAGGTGAGGAGGATTCTGATGATGAACCACACTGAACCCATTCCCAACCCAATGGGTCTAGCTGCAGGGGGTGTAATTAATGTGATAGTTTCAATGAGATCCTTGGCATATGAGACCATCTCAACGGGGGTGACAAGGAGATGTATTCTTTCTTGCAATTGATGGGCATAAGGCTATAAGATCCCCATGTATTGCTGCCAGAAGTTTGTGATAACAGGTTTGTAGAGCCAAAAATATTAGACTCGCTGAACCCAATTGATGATGAAGGGGGCCATAGTGACCAAAAGAACTGGTAAAGCCCATCTGGAGTGCAGACCAATGGGCCACCAGGGAAATGCCATCTGGGATGTGGTCAGAACGGGGAATAAAAATTTGGTTTTTTGGTAAGACTTTATCTGGAAAGGAAAGTAAGAAAATCAACCAACAATTTTCTCAGTGCCATGAAACTGATTAAATAGTGGTCAATTGGGTAGTGACAGGATGGTATCAGGTCCCACAATTTCGACCTAACCGGCGAATTGTTTGGGAATGGATGGGTTTGTTCTTTGGGAACTGACATCAAAAAATTTGGCAGTGGGCTGAGTCTCTGTCAGTTTGACCTTAAATGTCCAAACTGGAGCTTGACTACATTTCTGATGGTTAGCACAATGGCGTTTGGCCCAACGAGCAACGGGAATCCCCCAAGGCCATCCCATATAGGGATGGGTCCATTTGGTTGGAAATGGGTTTGGGACAAACCCACCCACACTCAGTCATTCAACCATTTGTTCAGTCAATGGCAGCACATTGGCCACAATGCCCAAATTACTATCAGAGGGCTTCAAACCCTTGTCGATGATGCCCAATATTTATTCTACTGGTTTAGTGATCAAATTGGAGCCGTTGGGCGATCTGGCTGATATCTCATTCTTCATGCCTTTACAGCCATTCAAATTTCGGCCATCAGCCAGATTACCACTCAAATTAGATTTGACCAATTTCAATTTGTCAATCTCAGCACAGATTTCACTAATTCCCTGCAACAGTTCTGCCAAGGTGAATGTGGGTACTGGGGGTGGGATCTGAAGTGGAAGGGCTGTCACCCAACGCTCATCTACTATGTGAGCGAGATCGCCCTGAGTGATGAGGGGTACCGCCATCCTCTTTGGTGTCTTTTTATTTGGGAATGGAAAGATGACCCAATCAAGAGCAAAGGACATTCCCCGAGACTTACATTACCCTTTCCTTTTTCCAAAGGAACAGCACCCCCACCAGGAAACTGCGCCAGAGCCACGTTCTTGTGTGCTTTAGGTAACTTGATAGCCGTAATTGTCGTGATCTTCTGGGGAGAGTGGGGAGCCTTGGGGTGGAATGCATGGAAAGCTTCAACCAGGGCCATACAATTCGCGCAATCACGCGCCTTGACCCAACTATTTTCATAAGATGGGTATCCTTTCCAGGCCACAAGATATTGGACTGAACGTCATGACTTCCGAGATGCCAGGATGGACTCTACCTCAGCTTCTTCCCCATTATTGATGACAATCAGTTCCAGATCCATGGAAATTGCGCCCTTGAAAGACGACAGCTGGGAAACATGGAAAACTTGGTGCTGCTTCCAATGCAGGGAAGCTTCAGATGGAACGCCCCATTGCCCAGTACCTCCTCCACTAAATGAGGACCCAAACTCTTACTGGAAAACTTGCGGGAAGGTGTTTGAATTTTCAAATGATGGGTATCAAGCATGACGTAGGAACCCACCATAAAGTCCTGACCTGGAAGGTGCTTACAGTCTGCAAATTGCTTATAGTCATCGATGGCTTTAGTTAGGTGTTCCCACACTAAAGCTTGAGTCAATCAAATATGGGCAGCATGATCCGCGGCAGCTTGAACCTCAGGTTGCAAGCATGCTCTGACTAAAAACGATGGGTTATAACCTAATGTTGCTTCATATGGGGAAAACCCCATAGATGCGTGGATCCTATTATTGTACACAAATTGAGCGAGAGGCAAGCTACCAGCCCAAGTATCCTGCGCTGCTGCAGCATAGCAACGCAGGTACTGTTTGAGAACTTTATTAACCTGCTCGGTCTAACCGTCAGACTGGGGTGATATGCCATGGATCGACAGGGGGTTATCTTCAGGATCAATAGGAGTTCACTCCCAAACTGTGCAGTAAACTGAGTACCCCAGTCACTAACGATTTCCTGGGGAAGACCAACCATCAAAAACATATGTCATATGAAAAGATGAGCAGTTTCTTCTGACGTAATTGTGGAATTGCAAGGGATAAAAAGGGAAAATTTGTAAAGCAATCCACCACTGCCATCACTGCTGTGAACCCATTAGAACAGGGGAGATCAACAATAAAATCTATGGACACCAAGGTCCATGGACCTTCCACCTGCTGTAAGGGGTGCAGGAGGCCATTCTTTCCAGAGCAATCTGACTTAGCCCTAGCACAAATAACACAATTGGCGATCCAAGCTGGGACCTCCTCGGTCAGTCCTACCCAATTAAAGGTTCACTTGATCAGATCGATGCATTTCTTGTTACTGGGGTGTCCGACCATGGGGGGATCATGGTGTGCATGGAATACTTCCGGGCGGAGGGAGGGGGGAACCCAAACATGAGAATGGAAGTAAATGAGCCCCTCTTCTAAGGAGTATAGGGAGTGTTTGGGTCTCGAGTGAGCCAACTGCTTAACCAGCTCCACGCCCTCAGGGTAGGCTGTTTGACCAGCTAACACCTGAGCCAATAATGGAACGTCGGGAGCCAATGCAGTGGAGGAAACAATGGGGGGAACAATTGACAGAATCTGAGTGGCAGGAATCATGGTAACGAGATCCACTTCCTCAGGTTCCAAGGGACAGTAAGCGGGACTATGGCTTAGGAAGTTGGGAAGGACATTGAGCGCACCTTTAACAAATTCATATTTGAAGTTAAAACTGCACAGGTCCTGACAGGTTCAGCCTGCTGGTGTACCAATTTTTGGGGTTTGCAGAAATAAAAGAGAGCCTGGTGATCCGTGCAAACCGTTAGCTCATGGCGAGCACCTTGCAACATGTACCGCCAATGAGTTAATGCCCATGCAACAGCATCCAGTTCCTTGTCATAAATGGCCCAAGACTGCTCCGTAGCTGTGAATTTTTGGGAGAAATAAGCAACCAGATGTTCAAGACCATCATGGTCCTGAAGCAACACCGCGCCCACTGCTACTGACGAAGCATCGCATGCAACAATATATGGTTTGGTGGGATCAGTGTGTTTCAAAATGGGAGGAGACATGAACATCTCCTTAATCGATTCAAACATTTTCTGGCATTTGGGGGTCCAACAAAATGGTACGTTTTTCCCAGTGAGGGGATGGAGCGGGGCAGCCAACTGGGAAAGAGCGGGGGAAATTTTTTTTAAAAAAATGATAGTTCTCAAGAAACTCTGAAGTTGCTTCTGTGTAGTTGGAGTTGGCCATTCTCAGATCACATCTAATTTGTTAGGAGGGATAGCAACACCTTATTTAAAAACCAGGTTTCTGAGAAATGTGACCTCTTCCTTATAAAACTCGCACTTGGAAGCTTTGAGGAACAGCCCTGCTTTATGCAAAGTGACCACCACTGCTTCTAAGTTGATAGCATGTTGTTCAGGAGTTGGGGAATGAACTAGGATATCATCAATGTATGCAATAGCACAAGAGAACTGGAGATCCCCTAACGCATTGTCAATCATCCATTGAAACATAGCGGGAGCATTTTTCAGCCCAAAGGGCATTATGCGAAATTGAAAAATGCCTCGACTCATTCAGATTGCGGTCAACCATTCCTGTCCTTCCATTACCTGAATTTTGTTGAAAGCATTCACCAGATCCAGTTTCGAGAACACATGGGATTTGGCAATTGCCTGAATGATTGTCTGCTCCAAAGGCAACGGGTAAGGATCTGTAACTGTTATTTTGTTCAAGTGACCATAATCCACACAAGGATGGAGCAATCCATCCGATTTTCTTACAAAGACAATAGGGAAGGCGATGGGTGAAGTTTCTTTGAACAAGCAACCTTTTTTCAACATATCACCCAACCAGATATTGAGTGCAACCTCTTCCTCCGCTGTATGGGGATACAACGGGCAGTTGATGTTCACCAACTCCATGGTTGTCCGAAATCCACAATTGTACCTAGTATGCTTTGGCAGGCAATCCGCCTTTTCCATGTCAAATATTCTCCGATGTCACATTAAGCTTTTGGGAAAATTGGCTGAAATGCCCACGGAAGTAACTAGGGTAGTGATAGAGCTGGTCCCTTGTATTTTTTTGAGGGTGTTGATCAAAGGGAACTCTCCCTCCAAATCATCATTGGTAAATGACAACGTATTAGACTTTAAATGAATCTTCACATGTTTTCAGCGCCACCGTCCCACACCTAAGATCACTGGGAACACCAAGTTTGGCATGGCCAAAAAATGGTCGCAGAAGTTATACTGGTGGATTGAGAAATGTATTGATTGGTGAATGACATATGAAGACTGGTAAGCAGAAGAGGCCACCATCACTGAGGAGCCCACATCCATTTCCAGTTTTAATTGTTGTGCCAACTCAACACTCATGAAGTTCCCTGCTGCTCCAGTATCCACCAGAGCTTTGAAGGAGACATGATGTGGACCAATACTGATTTTCATAGGTACAAGAAAATAAGCGGAATTCTGTTTATTAGGAGATTTGGCCAACTCATGGATGACTGAAGAAATAACGGGTATGTCAGGACCAGGATCAGGGTTTTTAGCTGGGGCGAAAATTGGAAGTACAAGGGTGGGGGAAATCATTTCCTCCATCTGGGCTTGAACAGAATCATTACTAGTTAACTCTGGAAACGCCAACTCAGACTCAGGGGTTACATCAGGGTGGGACCCACGTCAGCTGCTAATTTGGTGACAGGCGCGTCATCTGCATCTTTGTTGGGAAATCCTATCATAAAATTCCCCTTCTGATACTAGGAAACGTGGCGAGGCAAAGCTTTGATAGTAGTTGCGGTGACACATATTTGATCTACTGATTCTTGGATGGTAGACCAGACCGCATGATGAGCGGAAACCAAATCCAAGATCACTCTAAAGACTGCCTGAAGCATATTGATAGATAGACCTGATACGTAGCCATCTCATAAAAGGTAGAAACCAAAGAAGCCAAACTAGGGGCTTTGGCCATGGCAAGGAGCAGTCTGAATAAGTGGTTTGATTGGGATAAAAGGGGTTTCAAGGCAGCCGATACAACAGCCATCAAGGGGGTGGAGTCCCCTTCTTGTGAGGAAGAATGCAAAAGACTTCTCACCCAATGGCGGGCATCCTCATCCACAGCGTCTAACAGCGCGAGCCCTTGTTGGGCATGAGATATCACAGAAGCATTATTAAGTACAATTGTTGTATGCATTTGCACTTTGGCGAGTGCATCAAGAACCTGATTGGCGACCTCTTGGGAGGGGATAAACGATCTTTTTTTGGGCTGGAGGAAGTAAGAGGAGATGCAATCTGCACATCCTGGGTGGCTTGAAGAAGTTTACCCAAAATAGAGCGGATGCTTCTCCCAAAGTCAGAAAGTGACTAATCAAACAACAAACATCACACAACTGATTGCACGTTCATCTGGTAGAGAGTAACCACTGCAGCACCCAGTTCAAAAACCAAGGTGGAAGTGGCTGGAAATAATGGTTGGTCAATTATGTCATGGAAATGGCAGAAGAAGTTTAGACCGACCTGCCAGTCAGGATGCGTGAGCACCCAAAAAGCAAGCTAGAATGCTAAAGGCATTGCCAACTGAATGACTTGATATGGAGCTGAGAAATGTGAAACCACGAAGTGGTGGTGAAACAACAAGGTGAGGAGGATTCTGATGATGAACCACACTGAACCCATTCCCAACCCAGTGGGTCTAGCTGCAGGGGGTGGAATTACTGTGATAGTTTCAATGAGATCCTTGGCATATGAGACCATCTCAACGGGGGTGACAAGGAGATGTATTCTTTCTTGCAATTGATGGGCATAAGGCTATAAGATCCCCATGTATTGCTGCGGAAGTTTGTGATAATGGGGTTATAGAGTCAAAAATATTAGACTCGCTGAACCCAATTGATGATGGAGGGGGCCATAGTGACCAAAAGAACTGGTAAAGCCCTTCCAGAGTGCGGACCAATGGGCCACCAGGGAAACGCCATCTGGGATATAGTCAGAACGGGGAATAAAAATTTGGTTTTTTGGTAAGACTTTATCTGGAAAGGAAAGTAAGAAAATCAACCAACAATTTTCTCAGTGCCATGAAACTGATTAAATAGGACCAATTGGGTACTGACAGGATGGTATCAGGTCCCACAATTTCGACCTAACCGGCGAATTGTTTGGGAATGGATGGGTTTGTTCTTTGGGAACTGACATCAAAAAATTTGGCAGTGGGCTGAGTCTCTGTCAGTTTGACCTTAAATGTCCAAACTGGAGCTTGACTACATTTCTGATGGTTAGCACAATGGCGTTTGGCCCAACGAGCAACGGGAATCCCCCAGGCCATCCCATATAGGGATGGGTCCATTTGGTTGGAAATGGGTTTGGGACAAACCCACCCACACTCAGTCATTCAACCATTTGTTCAGTCAATGGCAGCACATTGGCCACAATGCCCAAATTACTATCAGAGGGCTTCAAACCCTCATCGATGATGCCCAATATTTGTTCTACTGGTTTAGTGATTGAATTGGAGCCATTGGTCAATCTGGCTGATATCTCATTCTTCATGCTTTTACAGCCATTCAAATTTTTGCCATCAGCCAGATTACCACTCAAATTAGATCTGACCAAATTCAATTTGGCAATATTGGCACATATTTCACTAATTCCCTGTAACAGTTCTGATAAGGTGAACGTGGGTACTGGGGGTGGGATCTGAAGTGGAAGGGCTGTCACCCAACGCTCATCTACTACGTGAGCGAGATCTCCCTGAGTGATGAGGGGTACTGCCATCCTCTTCTGTGTCTTTCTATTTGGGAATGGAAAGATGACCTGATTAAGAGCCAAAGGACGTTCCCCAAGACTTACAGGGGGTTAGTGATACAATACATAATTAAACTGGCTTTAATTAAAAATAACCAAGATGTTTATACTGAACATCAAACTCAGAAGGGCATGGGCGGAATTTAGACGCTTTTTAAAAGTTTTTGTTTTTCACTTCCTTCAAATTTGAGGGGGAGAGGCAGGTAGGGCGGCCTAAAGATGTTAATGATAGCTGGAGCATTTGTATGCCTAGCCTATTTATTTAATATCATTGGATGCAGGGGCCAGCATTTGGTGTGACTAAAGAAAGACCATCAGCATATGGTGCTGACATTGAGGATTGGTCCCAGAGAGGTCCTCAGTATTGCTAGCCAGCATTCGCAAGTAGCCCTGGAGAGTGCATTGGCTTTGGTAGCCAGTATTAGGAGTAGTTCCCAGAATGATCATCAGTATTGGCAGCTGGCATTGGGGGTAGGCCCCAGAAAGAGCATCAGCACTGACAGCCAGCATCAAGAGGGTTATCCATTTAATCAATTAAGATAATATTAGCCAAATCTCTCTCTTGATTCGCCCACTTTTGGTCAATAAAAGTTTGAAATTTAGTACCATCTAGTACTAAAAAAAGTTTGAAATTTAGTAAAAACAGCTCTACTTATCGGTGCCATACTCAAGTTACCCACGTTGATGCAATTGACACACACTGCCCCCATTTGGGCAGTGGTGCGCCACCACCTAATGTTTTTCAGCAATTGCTAAAACTTTTCCAGGCTGGCTTGGCTATCCCTCTGTCAGTATTTTTAGTTCTTTAGACTGTTGCTAAGATCTGAAGGTGGCTCAAAGCTGAAAATTCGCAAAAAAGGGTCAAAAAGGAAACGGAAGAATGGATAGAATACCAAATATTAATTTAGATTAAAATGTGTCGATATTTATAGTGTGCATAGTGACATGGTGCCTCAAGAATCTTTGTGGCCCCATCCGTTCAGGATCTTTCACGGCTTTCCAGATTGACTGCCTGTTTGGCACCCTCATTGTGTTTCGCCGCCCCCATGACTGGATCAGTGGAAACTCCGCCTCAAGTGACTCAGGAATTGGGGATGAGACTCCTGAAGTCGTCTCAATTGATCCTCAACCAAAGGTGGATTTCTGATTGAGTTTGGGATCAGTACCAATAAGATAAGGATTCTTTCTAATAGTCTCAAGAGTCAATTCACTGCAGCTCAATTCAGAAAGTGGGGAATTTGATTTTTTTATCTTAAATCTTGACAACGCCCCTCTCAAGATCCTGTTGTAGGGGGTATAGGGCTGAATGAACAGGCCATGCACCCTAATAACCGCGGTCCCCTGGTTGACATAATAATAAAGTACTCTGACTTCACTTTATGAATGACCTTATAAGGTCCAGACCAAAGAACGTCTAGCTTATCCTGTCAGCCTCCAGGTCAATGGTTAGAAGAAAACAAGGTCACCTAACTGAAAAGTTGGTAAGGAGGGTCTGCCGAGATTAAATTGGGATGTCTCCCTTCCCATAGTGGTGATAATCCTTTGTGTGGCTAGGTCTTAAAGCCAGACAATTTCACCAGATAAGGCCCTCATAGTTAATTCAGAGGTCTTAGGTGTGGAGGTCTTGGCAATGGTTGGGTGCTAATTTGGTAGCTGAGGTGCACGCCCATATAGGGCTTTAAATGGGAACATCTTGATGACTTAGTGGTAGCTTATCCTGTAGGCACGCAAAGCGCTGGGTAGATAGTGGTTCCAGTGAGCAGGAACTGAGGTGGCCACCTTTTGTAACATTGGAGATAAGAGTTCCATTAGCGCATTCTACCGCCCTAATAATTGATAGGTGGTAAGGGGCAGCGAATTTGGGTAGTGTCAAATAGTGAGGTAAGTTATTGTACTACCTGTAAGTGACATTCAATCCATTATCCAAAAGTAAGGTTTGGGGGCATCCATGTGTAACGGATCAGGTGGTACCTGATCCGTACATTGCTATGGATCAGTTGGTACTAGATTTGAATATGGGATTTATAAGAAGAAACCTGAATGAAGGGGAATCAGGGTGAGAGAAATTTGACGGTCTGAAGCCAAAATGTATCTGAGTCAATATGACGTCAGACTTATGAGCATTTTGGGTAATGATTCAATGGGGAATGGAATCTTCGCCTGAGATGTGCTGGACAGTTCAGGAGAGCTTGGCATAGGGGGAAAGCTTATTTTATATTTGTAGAAGCACTATTTATTTGGGGATAGGCTGTCTTGAGTAGCTAGTTGAGTCTTCTACAATAATCTTAAAAATCAAATAAAGATTTGTTTGCGTAATTAAAAAAGAGTTTTTATTTTAAAATAGAATAATTATATTGGAAGACATGGGCTCCAATAATGGGCATGGTGTGGCGTTGGCGTGGATCTCAGTATCCTCCTACAGCGTGTGGACAGGAATCTGAGGGCATGTGGCAATGACAAAACTCAGCGGATGGGTTTGGGGATTGGCTCTGGCAGGCTGGGCCCTAGTAGAGTCAGTTATGTGGCTCTTACTTCCTGATTTCCTTATGGAATATTGGCGCAAACCCATTCTTTACATTAGACTCAACTCAAATTTTTCTTGGTTTGGTTGTGAGTGGAAGGAGGTGGATGTTCTGGAAGAGGAGGAATGGTCTGACTGTGAGTTGAAGGAGGTGGAGGTTATAAAGGGGAGGAATGGGTCTACGGTGATCTGAAAGAGGTGTCACAAATGAAGTACCAGATGTGGTTGACTCAAGTATCTGGAGGAACTGGGAATGAATTGTACTGGGCGCGGATGAAATGTCGTTAGCCATGGCGGATATTGAGAGAAATCTATGGGTAAGTGCAGAGCGGGTGGTGGCCCAGAAAAAGCAACAGGCGGATCTACAAGGAACGCCCAGAAGAGCCATGGACGGAGTGCGCCAAGGGGTGGACGAGATGGCGCATGCCCTGGCAGATTCTGAGGAAGAGCTATGGGGAAGTTTGGAGTGGGCGGTGGCCCACCAGAAGCAACAGGCGGATCCATGAAGAGCGTCTGGAGGAGCCATGGATGGAGTGTACCGGAGACCAGATGAGATGGCGTGTGCCCAGATGGATACCAAGGAGGAAGCTATGGGGACATTTGGAAAAGGCGATGGCCCACTGGAAGCAACAGGTGGATCAGTGCAGAGCATCGGATCCAGAGCTTGGGAGATGGGCGAAGGGCTGGCCGCATGTGCAAGTGAAGTGGAAAGATGATCTGGAGGAGAGGATGATGTGGCATTTGGGAGAAGTTGGCGCACAGTGCCTGGGGATGGCCCAGGGATCCTGATCTTCACAGGGGGATGATGTAACGGATCAGGTGGAACCTGATTCATATATTGCTACGGATCAGTTGGTACTAGATCTGAATATGGGATTTATAAGAAGAAACCTGAATGAAGTAAAATTGGGGTGAGGGAAATTTGATGGTCTGAAGCCAAAATGCATCCAAGTCAATATGACGTCAGACTTATGAGTAGTTTGGGTGATGATTCAATGGGGAATGATATCTTCACCTGAGATGTGCTGGACAGTTCAGGAGAGCTTGGCATAGGGGGAAAGCTTATTTTATATTTGCAAAAGCACTATTTATTTGGGGATAGGCTGGCTTGAGTAGCTAGTTAAGTCTTCTACAATAATCCTAAAAATCAAATAAAAAATTTTGTGTAATCAAAAAGAGTATTTTATTTTAAAATAGAATAATTGGATTGGAAGACATGGTCTCCAATAGTGGGAATGGTGTGGCGTTGGCGTGGATCTCAGTATCTTCCTACAGCGTGTGGACAGGGATCTGAGGGCACGTGGCAATGGCAAAACTCGGTGGACGGGTTTGGGGATTGGCTCTGGAAGGCTGGTCCCTAGTAGAGTCAGTTATGTAGCTCTTACTTCCCAATTTCTGAATGAAATATTGGCGCAAACCCGTTCATTACACCATGCTGGATGAAAATGGATTAAACAAGGAAGAGAGCTGTGGCTTTGACAGTGGCAGCTGGGACCAAAATTGCTTCACCCCACTTTGTTAAGTGGTCCACGGATAGGATAATATACTTATGGCCATGCAACCCAGTGGGAAGAGGGCCCATCACATCAATGACAATGACATTGAAGGGCCCTGTCAGGGTGATGACTGAGTGTTAAAATTGAGGATTGGCTCAGTCTTGATATTGGCAAGTCATACATGCTTCCAAGTCCTCTTAGAATGGTTTATACCATTTGTTCCCAGTAACATCATGACTTCATCCATTAATGAGTCTTCTTAACTGCCACGTGTCCCACAGTAAAATGGCCCTCTAGAATAACATCAGTTCAGGAAGATGGGCGGGGATAAGGGATCCACTTCTTATTGACCTCCTTGTAGAGCGGCCCATCCTTAATTTGAATATCATGAGTCATCCTTCAGATTTCAGCTTGGACCTCAAAAGTTTCTAACTCTGATTGCTCAGGCTGACCTATTGGATCGTACGGCCAGTCCTCCTTGGGGGTCAAAGCTGCTAACATCGGCATCCTGGAGAGGCCATCAGCGTTTTGGTGAATTACGCCTATGCAATGGACAATGGTGAAATCATAGCTCTGCGGTCATAAGGCTCACCTGGCTAATCAGCCATCTGATCCCTCATTTTCTGGAGCCACCTGAGCGAGGAGTGGTTGGTAACAATGTTAATGTGAGTACTGTAGAGATAAGGCTGAAAATGTTTGATGGTTAGAAAGATAGCCAGAAACTCCCTCTTGGTTACAATGTAGTTCTATTCAGCTTTACTCAGTGTCTTACTAAAGTAGGCCACAGGATGGTCAACTCGATTTTCATTATGCTGGGCTAGGATAGCTTTGACGGCAACATCACTTGCATCTGTAAACAACAAGAAAAGTTAGTCAAAACATGGGTGAAGTAGAATGGGTTTAGTACATAGAGCAGTTCTCAAATCATTAGAAGCCTGTTATTGCTCAGGCTGCCATTCAAACGGCACATGCTTCTGCAGGAGGTAGAATAGTGGCTTGGCTAGGTTGGCAAACTGAGGGATAACCTGAAAATAATAGCCCACCATGCTTAGGAATACCAGGATATCCCTTAAGCTTTGAGGGCGTAACAATCTCAATATGGCGTCAACTTTGTCCATTATAGGCTGGATATCATCCTTGGAAACTTTGTGTACCAGAAACTCCAGTTCTGATTGGAAGAAGGCGCACATCAAAGTTTGAGCTTTATAGAAGTCTTTCATAGTCAATTAAAGACTTCTGTCAGACAATTACTAGTCCAATGTGTAGAAAAGAGTGGTTTGAAGGTAGATGCTGCAAAAATTGGCCAAAAGACCCTGGATAATTCTCAGTGGAACCCCGCAAATTGGAAAAAATTATTTCAAATACTAATTGGGTAATGAGCACAAAGTCGGGCAGTTGATTGCCTTGATGATGCGTGGTAACCCAGGGATTGCATGAAAGGTTTACCCCAGCTACATCCCATTTCCTTCAAGAACCTAAGCGGGGACCACCCCCCCTTTTGTAGGCTTGTCGGAGGTCCAAGGTTCAATAATTTTAGCTAATGGGGATTGGCTCAAATATATTAAATTGTCACCTTACGGGTGCACATTGCCTAATACTAATTCCCCATCCATCCTTCAGCCAATGTGAAGCGAGATTTCTGAGCTTTGATAGGCTACATTCACATATCTCCTTATTTAAACTGTAACAAGCCATTCCAACTTATCATTGAATTCCTTTTGAACCTCAAGACAGTTTAAATACTGTTTGGTCGGATATCAAGGGGTTTATTTTCTCTTACCCCTGGCGTCGCCCAGTAAAACTATATAAAACCCATAACTTTCTAGTTTTTTAAAGCTTAATTATGTTAATTTTCAGTGGTTTCAACCCCTTATTGTTGGATTTTACGTAAATAAGCACCTGCGAGATTCTCCAAAGCAAAAAATCCAACAAGTGGTGCTCACTACGGAGGGTCATGTATACCACTAAAACCTGGTTAACAATGACAAATATTCTGGAACCAAGGCTAGCTGCTTTTGAGAACCAACTAGCCAGTGCTTTGGCTCGCATTAAAAGGCTTAAGTAGCACTCTCCAGAAGGACTTATGGGCCCTCCCCTGATATCCTTAAACCTCCGTTTAAAGACATTTTCACACCTGGTGAGGTAGTATCGCCTCCTTCCTTTATTCTTACGAATCTGCAATGGAAGGAGCTATTGACCTAAAAAAAACCAAGTTTATCCTTCCCTGCTTAAGTTGGATGGCTTAGGATATCATGGTTCCTCAAATGGCCACACTTGCCACCTGGACGGAGGTTAAACAAGCGCTGATTGATGAATTTGGTTTAAGGCAGAGTTTACAACGGCAAAAACAGGCCTTTATGTGTCTTATCCTGAAAGAGGGAGAATTAATCCCCTCATTTGTTGAGCGATTCTATAACAAATCACAACATCTGTTGCTGGCCAAAAAGTTTCTCTTAGATGATGCTATTGCTTCTATCGTTGCTAGCTTGGCGTCTTATCCCTCTTTAGCAATGCATATTTCTGCAGTTAAGCTCACCTTATAAACGGTACGGTATATCAAAGAGGCACTACTAGCAATGGTTTCTTCTATGAACTGACCTTCTGCAAAGAGCACTAAAGCGAGAATCAACTCTAACCCTCCAGCCTCTTTTATGGCTTTATCCCTCTGGAACCCAGTTTCTGCAGAGTCGCAGTGACAAAATACTCATCCATCTTGTGAGGATAGCAGAATCTATTGGCAGTTAGGTGGCAGCGCTCCCCTTCAGCTTCAGGTTCAACAGCTCAGCTGGTGAAGTCAGTTATCGCTTTGCCTGGTCCCCCTCTTGCTAAGCGGTCTACTAAGGTGAATAAAGTACCACCTCCGGCCAAGCAGCTACCTCAATCCCCCTCAGCCTCAACTACAGCTGCTTATAGTTCAAAACCTGCCGTGATGGGGAAGCCCAAGCTGGTCACTTCTCAGGCAAAAGGTAAAGCCATTACATTTCCAACGCCTTTACCAAAAGTTGGAACAGTTATGATACTCCCTTAAAAAGTCAAAAGGGTAGATGAGAGCGACGAAGCCCTCACCTGTGAGGAGATTAAGCCAGTTTCTCAGCCCCTCTTAGTAACTCGTTGAGGTTAATTGACAATCCTTCTGATGACGAGTCTGAAGGAGGTGGTGATGACGCAGCCTATTATGTTTTGTGAGCCCCAATGGAAAGCAGGTTCCAGATAGGTTGAGGCCTGAAAGAATTGATATAGCCATAATACCATGACGAACCTACCTTCAACAGTTGTTAAGGTTTTCAAAGGTGATTTATACCGCTAGTGATGGTGACCAGCTTATTGAGACAGTGATCCGATACACCCAGCAGGTTCATACCCTCCATATATTAGAGACAATAACCTGAGATGGCTCAACGCCTTGCCTCCACTCTCCATTTTAAGGAGGTTCTCGCCCTCCCCCCTACGTTTGGTAACACAATAACTAGGTTGAGGTTATTATCATTAAGGTGTACATTCTAGCCATCCTTAATATGGGTGCTCCAGTGAGCGTAGTCTCATTAAATCTTATTAATAAAATTAAGTTGGCACATGACCTGGACTATTCACAAGAGTTTGGAATTTCAGGGCCTAACAATATGAGAGCTTTTGGAGCCTACTCTTCTCTACCCATACGAATTGGGAAACTCCTACTTTCTGCCCCTGCATTAGCTTTGGAAAATAATGCATACGACCTGCTCATTGGTACTCAGAGATGGTAGAGTATAACGGAATCAACAATATGAAACAGGTATTTCTCTCCCTTTTAATTTTGAAGAGCCCTTAGTTTTAACAACGATGTACCTAAGAAGAAAGAATATTTTGTGTCGTTGAGTATCCTTCATCCGCCCTCAACCTTATTTATACCACATTGGGCAGAAACACAAAAGGTTGACTGATTCTGTGGATGCTTCGAAGGGAATTCCATCTTATGCGTCAGAGGAGGTAGTAGTCAAAGCGGGTGAACAAAAGGTGATAGACACTAAGATTACCATGCAAGTCCCCCGTTACTGCCTCCTGCACTTAACAAGCATTGATGGAATAAGCCATTTAGAACCTCGTATATTACCAGGTATCCTAGACCTGGCCTATCAGCGACCAATTAATCTTCTGTTGGGGAACCTCACCAACAAGGACATGGTCTTCAATAAGCATCAGGAGATTGGAAGAGGCCTGATGGTCCCTATTGAGGATATTAAAAAATCTCACTGTATTGGGTCTATGGCAGAGATGGGCCTACCAACTGATCAATCGTTATTTACTTTGCCCACTGTTCAAATCTCTGATGATTAACCACTGCAGAGCTTAATAAAGTTCATTCTTTACTGGAGTCATATAGTGACACTTTCTCCAAATCTGATACTGATTATGGGCACATGAATGGTTGAACTCACACTATTGATGTTGGGGATGCTCGTCCCATTCAATCCAAGCCCTACCACAATTCAAAATTTGAGGAACAACAGATGCGGATGGAGCTCAAACAATTGTTAGACTCTGGGTTACTGGTACCCTCACAAAAGCCCTTGGTCGTCCACTCTTCTACCTATAAAATTGGAGGCCATCGGGTAATTTATGGACTACAATAAGCTGAATAACCTTACCAAAAAGGACAGTTACCCAAACCCTGAATTAATGACGCTTTGGCGCAGCTCTTTGAATTCAAGTTCTTCTCCGGTATGGACTTGGCTAGTGGATACTGGCAGATGGACCTTTCTCCACAAGAACAGGAGAAGTGCGCCCTTATCTGTAGTAAAGGCCTTTTCCTAACCCACTTGATTTACCCTAGGAGTTATGTAATGCACCTGCCACTTTTCAGCAGACGATGGAAAATAATCTTCAGGATCTTAAGATCAGCTGTGTGATTTTCTACCTCTATGACATCACAGTATTTTCAAAGCCCTTTAACGAGCACCTCACACATCTAAAAGAAGTGTTCCAACGCTTACGGGCCTCTAACATCAAGTTAAAGACCTCTAAATGTACTTTCTTTTAAAAAAGTTGGATTTCCTTGGGCACGCTATATCTCAAGATGGTATACAACCCATTTAAGATAATGTGGAAGCAATATCTAAGATGCCTGAGCTCATAACCTTTTACAACATAAAGGTATTTTTATTTATGATGGAATATTATAATCAATTCATCCCCAAGTTCGCCCAGCTTAATGAGCCCCTTGTACATCTCTTGGCCAAGAACACTCCGTTCTACTGAGTCACTGAACAAAAAGCAGCGTTTGAGACCCTAAAAGTGCTATCACAAAGAAAGGCCTATTCTCAATCACCCTGACTATGGCAAGCTTCTATGTTGTTCAAAGATGCCTCTGATTATGCCTTTAAAGCTATATTGGCTCAGTTGAATGAAAAATGAGGTCGATCATCCTGTGTCTTATTTAAGTAAGATGCTTTCAAAAGCTGAGCGCAACTACAGCGTAACTGAAAAAGAATGCCTTGCCGTCTATTTGCTGTAAAACACTACTGCCCTTTTTTATATGGGGCTTCCTTTAAAGTGATTACTGACCACACATCCTTAAAGTGGCTACAAAATATGAAGGACCCCACTGGGCGGTTAGCTCGCTGGGCTCTTACGCTCCAGCACTATGATATGACCATTAAGCATTAATATGGGAAGAGTCATATAAACTTGATGGATTTACGCGGCTGCTTATCCTACAACTTGACAATATTAAGCTGAGAGATTACATGACCTCTTAATGACTCCTGAAGTGTGGGCGGATGAAGAACCTGTACAAAAGATTCTAGCATGGCGCTCCTGCAACACCAAGGTGAAAAGTGGAAAGTTGTATAAAAAGAAAGGAGTGAACTAGTTGCCCTATCTCCAGCCATCTGAGCGAGTACCTGTGATCATGGAGTCTCACACTATCATGGGGCATGGCGGAGTATGCAAAATATATGAGTGGATTAAAGAGCAGTATTACTTGGAAGGCATCATGGATACCATATCAGAAGTATTGGATGCCTGCCTGATCTGTAAAAAACAATCCAATTTATAAAACCCAGTACCAGTATTAACTGACTACGCCCCAACAACCCTTCTAAACTGTCGTGAAATTGACCACAGGCTCAGTAGTTGGCAGGCCAAATTAGAATGTTGACTGGTTAGCCCTTGCCATTTTGCCTTAGGCATCAGGGCCAGCAGCGCCAGCTGACCCTTGGCATGTCACCCGCGCCATTTAGGGATCCACCATCCTCATTCCCAAAGAATGAAATAAATATAAACTTAACTCATAAATGAGAATGGGCAAAGGGAGATGATTATTGAAAGGGAAGCGCTAGGTATTTATACTATTTACAAAAGGGTTACTCACTCATCGCAAACCTAATGGATCTTCTGCTGGTTCTTCCAGCCAACCACTCTTCTTATTCTTCCACTTCACTATTCTCTTTCCTGGCATCGACCCTCTTGCCCCATCCTTCCCATTGTCCAAATTATTAGTTTTGACTCATCCTTGGCCTTAAGTCACCGGTGAGCCATATAAAATATTACTCTAAATAAACGTCAAATTTGGATTTGACCTTCAAATTGATAATAGTGCACCAAAAACAGCTTCAGTCACTCACTTTGACTTGGAATATCTTAGCATTTCACCAACACCTCTTCTCAACTTATCACAGTTGATTGATTAGGAATAGCCTTATTCAGGTGATAATTGATTAAAAAAATGAGGCGCTGGAAACAACCTCAGCAGCCTTGAACTCATAATTGTTGGATCCGCCAACATCAAATTATTAGTACAGTCAGCAAAATCATAGATGGATGAATAAATTGGATCTTTTGGCTTTCAGCTAGAAATTCCCACAATGGTCCATGAATGGCAGTTGGCATCAAACACTGATTCCGCTGACTGATACTTATTGGATCATTCTTGACTATTAGTTGCTGGTGATCCTTATACTAATTTGGGACCACTGATTAGCCCCACTTGAGCCTACTTTTAAACTCGGTGGAATACTAATTTTGGCTCAACCCAATTGGGGAGAAAACTCTCCATAAAATATAGCAAACACTATGAAATTCAGTCAATGAGCCATTCCACCAGGATTGGCTATATTATCCCAAATAACGATTAATCATTGGATGATTCCATCCGGTTGAAATTTTGTCATTTCTCCCCACTTACCCAATTGGTAATCCTCCTAAATCCTGCCTCGCATGTGGGATGGGCGCTCAGGGCTTGCCCTCCCCCGCTACCAACAATTTCTGGAACTGAACCACAGTGGCACATTCCCACCACCTCTTCACCAACCCATCAGCTACTTCAGCACCAACCAGCAGAGCCACTGTAGTGAGCACCACTGTCAGAAAATTGACTATGGGATCTGCTAGTTGGCAAACCAACCAGTATGAATAGTGGTCAGCCCTTGCCGTTTTACCTTAGGCATGGGGCCAGCAGCGCCGGCTGGCCCTTTGGCATGTCACCCACACCATTTGGGGATAGCCCCCAGCCTAATCCCTTACCAAAAATATAAACTTAAATCATAAAAATGAATTGGAAAAGGGACACATCTATCAAAAGGGAAGAGCCAGGTATTTATACTATTTAAAAAAGGGCTACTGCGCCCTTCACTGACCTATCAGCTCTTCCACTGGTTCTTCCAGCCAACCACTCTTCTTGTCCTTCCACTGCACTATTCTCTTCCCTGGCTTCAACCCTCTCACCCCATCCTTCCTGATGTCCAAATTAATAGTTTCAACTCATCCTCAGCCTTAAGTTGCTGGTGAGCCATATAAAAATTTATCTAAATAAACGTCAAATTTGGATTTGACGTTTGAGTTGATAATAATATTCTGGAAGCAGCTATGGTCGCTTGCTTTGACTCAGAATATCTTGGCATCTCACTGACATCTCTTTTCAACTTATCTCAGTTAATGATTAGGAATCGCCTTATTTAGGCGATAATTGATTATAATAAATGAGACGCCGGTTCAGCCTCAGAATCCTTGAACTCATATTTGTTGGATCCGCCAACATCAAATTTCTAGTATAGTCAGAAAAATCATAGATGGACAAATAAATCAAATACATCAACCCTCACTAGAAATTTCCACAGAGGTCCACAAATGGCAGTTGGCATCAAACACTGATTCCGCTAACTAATACTTATTGGATCATCCTTGACTATTAGTTGCTGGTAATCCATATAATAATTTTGGGGCCACTTATTTTCCCCACTCAAACCTACTTCCAAACTCAGCGGAATATTAATTTTGGCTCAACCCAATAGGGGAGCAACTAACCAGCAATAAAAGCAAACACCACAAAATTCAGTCAATGAGTCATTCTGCCAGGATTGGCCATATCAACCTAATTAACGATTTAGCATTGGAGATTCCATATGGTTAGAATTCTGACACACACCATAAGTGTGGACGTGTAGATCCTCTCCCTCAAACTAAAGGTGACAATCGCTATATATTTTTTGGAATTGATCATTTCACCAAATGGGTTGAAGTTGTTGCTCTCCTCGCTCAAACTGCTAAAGCCATGGCCATCTTCTTACACCAGTACATCTTCACCCAGCATGGGTGCCCCAAGTCTTCTTATATGAAAAAAAAATTTACCTCCCGATTTTAAAGCTCCTCACCACATCCTTGGAACATAACAACTCTTCTTGGCCCCCTATAACACATCTAAAAATGGTGCCATAGAAAGGGTTAATGGAACCTGATCTCTATACTCCACAAAATGGCTATCTCTGACCCTCTACATTGGGATCTTTACTTAATGCCCTCATGGCTTACCATATTAGCTACCATTGCATCCTCAAGATGTCCCCTTTCCATGTGTTGTATGGATGAGAACCTAAGGTACTGGCCCTATCAGCCAAAGACATTTTCACTGATAGAACTGACCCAGAGCAAGCCATGAAAAAATTGGCCAGCACATCATCTAACTACAATCAGAGGCCATGACTAACTCGGCCAAGATGGTCACTAAAGAAGGGCAAGCAGCTAATGAGCTTCAGGCTCCTCTCCCTTCCTTCCAAGTATCTGACTTGGTGTTGTATTACCACAACTGCATCACTCCTAAAAGTGAGAAGCTTGGTTCTATCTGAGAAAGCCCATCTGTAGTCACATACAAATGAGGGGATGAGTATTCTATTAAGTCCCTTGCTTCTGACCTTAATATTAACTGAGTTCATGGGCGGTTCTTGCGATTTTATTCACCCCCTACCACTCTTAAAGGGGGTAATGTCAGACAATTACAAGTCTGATGTATAGAAAAGAGTGGTTCGGAGGTAAATGCTGAAAAATCAGACAAAAGACCCTAGATAATTATCAGTGGAACCCCACATATTGGGGTAACATTATTTCAAATACTAAATGGGTAATTAGTAAAAAGTCGGGCAGTTGAATTACCTTGGTCATGCGTGGTAACCCAGGGAGTGCATTGGAGGTTTCTCCCCAGCTACGTCCCATTTCCTTCAAGAACCTAAGCAGGGACCACCCCCTTTTGTAGGCTTGTCGGAGGTCCCCCAAAGTTCAATAATTTTAGCTAATGGGGATTGGCTCAAATATATTAAATTGTCACCTTACGGGTGCATATTGCCTAATACTAATTCCCCATCCATCATTCAGCCAATGTGAAGCGAGATTTCTGAGATATGATAAGCTACATTCACATATTTCCTTATTTAAATTGTAACAAGACATTCCAACTTATCATTGAATTCCTTTTGAACCTCAAGACAGTTTAAATACTGTTTGGTCGGATATCAAGGGGTTTATTTTTCTCTTACCCCTGGCGTCGCCCAGTAAAACTATATAAAACCCATAACTTTCTAGTTTCTAAAGCTTAATTATGTTTATTATTTTCAGTGGTTCTAACCCCATATTGTTGGATTTTTATGTAAATAAGCACCAGCGAGATTCTCCAACGCAAAAATCCAACAACTTCCCTGAGATGCTTGATGTGTTTATTGAAGGTTCTTGAGAAAAAATTAATGCTAACTAGGTAGATGAGAACGTATAAACTCTTCAAGCCCTTAAGGGTCCCATCCATGGCACGCTGGAAAGTGGCCAGGGCGCTAAAAAGGCCTGTGGAATTTTCTGGGCTCAAATAGTCCTTTATTAGCTATGAGAGTACACTTGTCTTGATCTTCAGGGGCGAGCTCAACCTGCCAATATCTTCTGACAAGGTCCATGGAAAAAAAAAAGTACTGAGATCCAGCAAGAAGAAAGAGGTAATCATCAATTTGGGGCAGAGGATAACTGTCCTTCTTGGTGATGGAGTTAAGTCACTGGTAGTCCATCACCGCCTGGTGGCTGCCGTTCTTCTTCTGAACCAGCAGAAGAGGAGAGGCCCAAGAGCTGCGCGATAGTACCAGGATTCCAGCGTCAAGTAGTTGTTTGAGTTCCACCATCACCTGGGCCTCTTCACCCTTGCTTTTTAGTAAGGTCGGGGCTGGAAGGGGGAGCGTCCCCAGTTTCCACATCATGTATGGCTCCATTCATTCTTCTGAAGTTGTTGGTTAAGCCAAAAATAAGTCTAAATACTCGTCCAAAAATTCTTGAACCCTATGTTGTTAATCATCTGAGAGGTCCTTTTCAATACTGGTGTTGAACAGGCTGACCAATGGAGGCATCTCCAAGCCAAAATCCTTGAATTCCTTAAAACAAAGAACGTCAGCAATAGCCTCCACTGGCAGAAGGCTTACATAAGCGGCAGGTCTGGTTGAACCTGTGTGTGAGGAGAGTGTCTATAACTCTCCTATTTCCAGCGTGATGGTGCTCAGTGCACACAGCCAACGCAAGGAAACTAGCCGTTAATACTAAAGCTACTTGTGCCCAGAAGAGGGTGCTGTAGCAATAACAACTCAAGAAAAGAGATGCAACAAGTAACCATCCAAAAACGTCACAGTGCACATGGAGAGAAGGGGTAAACGACCCAGATTGGAGGGTACCTGAGTGAACCAATGGTGCATGAGGTGATAATTGTATTGTGTTTGAAATGGCTAGGTTAACGGAGCATGATAACTCCTCAAAGAGGTGTGCGCACAGGATCAAAAAAAAATTAATCAGTAAAAACAGGGAAATTTTTTTATTGGGAAGTTGACCAGCATTCCTTGTTAGGAAAACATATTTAAACTCGGATGGGGGAATAAGGGGTTTGCTGCAGTGGGCCCAAGCACCAACCCACCAATAGGGCAACGCTACCATCCAAATTGGTTAAATATGCCAAAACCAACTTCACTCAAGTGATCGATTGAAGTTGGATTCAACCTGAACATGTTGTTTCATAAATGAAACGTGTTTCAAAACCCCATTCCTCAATAGACTGAATCGAGCTGTCCACGTTAATTTGGTAGAACTTCCGTTTTAGTTCCTGGGCCATTGTGAGGGGCTGGGCATTTGGCACCCCACTAGTACCAACCTGGGCATATTTTGCCATACCCAGCGTTGGTCTAGGGTATGCCTCAGGTCTGGGAGGGCCTGAAGCTTCACCTTCTGGGCCTCCTGTCGCCCAGCCTTATCCTTAGGGTTGGTCCTCACTATGATGTCATTAAACCATGACATTACCCTCTCCTCCCAACGGGGCTCAACCCCCCCTCTCTAGGGGCTTGAACAAAGGAAAAGTTTTTGTGGGCAGGGGCCAACTTTAGGGTGGTAATGTTCAGTTTGGGTTGAGATCTGGAAGCCTGGGGGAAACGCTTGTGGAAGACTTTAATCAGATCTTGGGCATGCACACAGTCGCGCGCTGGAACCCAACTGTTCTCTGCAGCGTCAAAGCCCTTCTAGGATACCAGGTACTCCAGTCTTTTTTTAACGCGGCGGGAGGCAACTATTTCTTCCACCTCCCACTCTGGCGCCCCATCCACGAGATAGGCCTCAGGAGTCTCTGGTGGGGGGCCCTTAAACAACTTCAGTTTGCTCTCTTGAAACACAGAAAGTAAATAAAAAGAAGGGGGAAGATCCAGCTGGTATGAGGAATGACCCACCTTTCTAACCACGCGGGAGGGGCCAATTCTCTTTGGTCCCAGCTTCTTGCATGGCTGCTTGATAGGGATGTTATGAGCATCAAGCATCACGAGATCTCCTTCCTTGTACGCAGGACCCACTCAGCGCTTCCCATAAGTGTTCTCCTTATCCACTAGTATTGCCGCCTTCAAGCTTGAGGAAACCTCCTGGTGGACCTTCTTGATTGTCTTGGCAAAGTCCACCACTGTTTCAACCTTAGACCCACAGCTAGGCTCGATGTTAAAGGCGGTTTTAAAGCCATGGCTGGCGAAAAAAGAGGAACAACCAATTGAAGAATGCAACATGATGTTGTAACTAAATTGGGCCATAGGAAGGTTAGAAATCAATCTGAATGATCTACGGCGGTATAACACCTCAGGAACTGCTCCAAGCATTGGTTCACTCGTTCAGTCTACCCATCTGATTGAGGGTGATAGGCAGTCAAATGGTAAGGGCGAATCTGAAGAGTCTACACAACTCTTCCCAAAAGACTGAGGTAAATTGGGGTCCCCAGTCACTGATAACCTCTTGGGGAAATCCATGGAGCGCAAACACATGCGTGACGAAAAGCCTGACCATCTCAGCCGCGGTTATTGCAGTTCTGCAAGGAATGAAGTGGGCAAACTTTGTAAATCAGTCCACCACCACCATGATGGCATCATAACCATCTGAGACAGGTAGTCCTATAGTAGAATCCACCAATAAGGAAGTCCAGGGCCCTTCAGCTTTCTGTACTGGTACCAAAAACCCCGCTAAAGGTTGATAATTTGGTTTCACTTGATTGCAGATTTAACACTCCCTACAATTCCGCCCCACCTGAGCAGGCAAGCCCTTCCAATTGTACATGCATCCTATTAGCTCCAACGTCTTTGCTTTACCAGGATGACCAACGGTGAGTCCAACATGATGGTCCTGGATGATTTCCAGGCGAAGTGGGACAGCAGGAACCCATAGGCGCCCCTGAAACCACACCATCTCATCCTTCACGTGATAGCCCCTGGAGAGACCCTCTTGATTTAACTCGCACTTAACAAGTTACATAGTATATTTGGCTGCTGGTAGCTTAGAAAGGACTATCTTCCTGAACATATTATATTCCTCCGCGTTTTCCAGAGGTGCAAGCTCTGGCTTGTTGGCCAGGGGAGAGTGAAGTTGCGACATAATTTTACTTGGAGGAATCATAACCTGTGTGTTGTGCACTTCTGACTCCTTGGGATCAGGTGCTAAAGCAGGGTTGCGGCTCAAAGCATCCGCCAAACCATTATCCTTGCCCTTGGTGAACTCATATGTGAATGCAAATTGGGCAAGGGTCTCATGCCAACAGGTCTGCCGTGGGGTTAGGACATGAGGGCACGGTAGTACAGAAAGTCATGGTGATCTGTATGTATGCGGAATGGTTGGGTAGAGCCATGCAAGTGGTGACGCCAATAAATCAGCGCCTCCTCACTGCTAATAACTCCTTGTCATAAACGGCGTAAGTCAACTCTGGCAGAGACATTTTCCTAGAAAAATATCCCACCGGATACTCTATCCCATCTTTGCCTACTTGTAACAAGGCAACTGCTATGGCAAAGTTGGAGGCATCCATAGACACAATTAACTCTTTGGAAGGGCCAACATGGTGAAGGACAGACGTTGACAACAGGGTGCACTTCACTGCTTGGAAAGCATCCTCCAAAACGGAGGACCACTGAAGCACCTTTGCACCACTAGCCTTATATAAGGGAGCTTCCACCTCGGAAATATTCAGCATGAACTTCTTTAGGAACGTAAACGTCCCAAAAAAGCTTCTCAATTCCTTGATGGAGTTGGGGTGGGCCACTCACGAATCACCTTCTCCTTGTCTGGATTTATCATGTGTTCTTGGTCAAACACGACGTTGCCAAGAAAAGTGACCTGGGACTTGAAAAACTCACACTTGCTTATCTTCAGTGTAAGGCTGTCTGCCTTTAGCCTCTCCACCTCTTGCCGAAGGTGGACTGCATGGGACTCATAGTTGGGGGAAAACACCAGAATGTCATCCATGTAGGCAACCACGCATACCCCTAAAAGTCCCCCAACGCTGCATCAATGCGGCGCTGAAAGATAGTATGGGCATTCTTAAGCCCAAAATGGCATGACCCGAAACTGGAAGATCCCTTTTCTGGTACAGAATGAAGTTAACCACTCTTGTCCCTTTTTTCCGATCTGATTCAACGTATTGAGGCAACCCAGCTTGGAGAAGACCTTCGCCTTCTCCACATATAGTGCAATCTGTGAATCCAAAGGTATGGAATGGAGGTCTGTAACAGTAAAGTTATTGAGGTTCCATAGTCTACACATGGGAGTAGAGTACCATCAGCCTTCTCAACAAAGAGAAGTGGGGAGCAAACAGGGGAGGTAAGCTGAAAAATGGCACCTTTGGCTAACTGATCCTTCACCCATACATCCAACGCCTCTTCCTCCCACACAGTCAATGGGTAAATGGGGGAAGCTATACGCACCAGATCCACAGTAAGTTTAAATTCACAATCAAACTCAGAATGTTCTGGTAGCGTACTAGCTGAAGCTGCATCAAAAGAAGATTCCAACTCCTCTAAACAGGAAGGTAAGGAAAGTCCCACGGTGGGCTTCAGCAAAGGGGCAAGATAAGGAGTAGGAACATTGGGCCAATGGGGTAATTTGCCCTGGGCGTTATCCTCCGACAAAGGAACAATCAACATGTGACCATTGGCCAAAGACAAAAATAGAGTGTTTTCTTTCAAATTAGTTCTGAAGTCAACCTTTCTCCACCACTCTACACCCATAATAATAGTGAACAAGAGGTTCCTAATGGCTTGAAAATGGTCAGACAGAAGATACGCGCCCACCTGGTAGTCCACCAATCCCATGACGTTCAGCGCAGGGATACCTTGAGAAGCCCCACCTATAACCATACCAACTGCTGAGTAACTAAACGCAAGGTAGTCAGCAAGGTCTTGGGCAAACAAATTATATGAGGCACCGGTATTCCTTAAAATAGTTGTGCTGAGCTTCCTAATAGGGGATGTAAGGGTAGCAGTCAACAAGAAGTATCCAGAATGGGATTTATTCAAAGCAGAAAACGCCATTATCTCACCTGAAAATTCTTCCTCTGGCGTGAGCAAGCCATCAGGGTGTGTTTTGGAATCATAGAAGGGGTAGGGATAGTGGGCCACTCTTACTACTGAGGCTACATATCCCACCACACCTTATGCAGGTGCATATACATTATTATATTTCAAACGAAGTTCTTTTCCACTTCCTGAGTGCCCTGGATCATGGTAGGGGTCAAACGTGGGTTCTCAGGGGTAATCTGATACACCGGAATAGGGTCCTCATCCAGGCCAAAAGAACTAATAAATGGTTCTAAGGTAGAGATAAGGTTTTCATTATAAAACGCGTTTTTAGATGCAAATGACCCTAATACTTGAACCACAATGGAATAGCCGATGTTATCTAATGCCACCACCCCCAAGCCCATCTGCGCTGATTCTTCAAGCATCATCTGAAAGCGCAGGTGAAGTAAAACTTGTGTAATAGAATTGAAATTGATAAATTTGGCAGAAAGTTGGGGAATCACGACTTTTGGACCATAAAACGTCTGTATCCACCAGGTACTAGTATGAAGGGTGGATACTTTCCAGTTGGATGCAACCATAATAACACCAAGTTGCTCCAACCTTTTGGAAAAAGGGGAAACAGCAGTGCGGCTAATGACAGCCAAAGCCCACAGCTGGCGCCCACTGTTTCCACTTTGGAAAAGTTCCACATTTAAAAAGTTTGTGCACATAGGTTTAGTGGTTGGTCGACTAATGTAAGGAGAGTGTCTATAACTCTCCTGTTTCCAGCATGATTTTTCTTGGTGCACAAAGCCAACGCAAGGAAACTAACCGTTAATACTAAAGCTACTAGTGCCCAGCAGAGGATGCTATAGCAATAACAACTCAAGCAAAGAGATGTAACAAGTAATCAGTTAAAAACGTCGCTGTACACATGGTGAGAAGGGGTAAACGACCCAGGTTGGAGGGTATTTGGGTGAACCAACGGTGCACGAGGCGCTAATTTTATTGTGTTTAAAATGGCAAGGTTAACGGAGCATGAGACCTACTTAAAGAGGTTTGCACACAGGATTGTTAGAATAAATTATAGATTAAACAGTAAAAATGGGGAAATTTTTATTTGGGAAGTCGACTAACATTCCTTGTTGGTCAGGGGAAACATATTTAAACTCGGACAGGGGAATTAAGGGTTTGTTACAGTGGGCCCAAGCATTTACCCATTAATAGGGAAACGCTACCATCTGAATTGGTTGAATATGCCAAAACCAACTTCACTTGAGTGATCATTTGAAGTTGGATTCAACCCAAATGCATTGTTTTGTAAATGGAAAAGGTTTCAAAACCCTGTTCCTCAACGAACTGAATAAAACTGTCCACGTTAATTTGGTAGACAATCCGTTTTAATGCCTGGACCAATGTAAGGGGCTGGGCATTTGGCACCCCACTAGTACCAACCTGGGCATATTTTTCCCATACCCAGCGTTGGTCTAGGGTATGCCTCAGGTCTGGGAGGCCCTGTAATTTCACCTTCTGGGCCTCCTGGAACCCAGCCTTATCCTTGTGGTTGGTCCCCACTATGATGTCATGGGACCATGACACTACTATCGTGGTTTTGTCAGTAAGGTTAGCCAACAATACTGATATATATCTGGCATTAGCTAGATCTAGAAACCCCAGGCAGGTTAGCACCTCTTTGCGGATAGGTTTTCTAGATCTTGGATTTCCAATAGATATCCTGAGGGGATGTTGACATGAAACTGGGTGTCAGCAATGACTTGGGACCTCAGAGGTATTGTAGTCACCTTAGGTAAGTAGATCGGCATGCCATCTTACCTATCAATAGCAGGAAGGGACAATCGGATTTGGGAGCCTTTAATGTGATATTTAAGCTAATTGATTTGGGCTTCACTCTCCAGTAAACAGGCTCAGGCTTTGACCTCAGTCTTAGAATCATGAGAGGGTTTGAAGATCAGAGGGACCCAATGCTCTAGTAGGGATAGAAAGCTGCCATCATAATGGAGTACTGCTGAATAGTCAGTAAGGAATTGAGTCCCAAGAAGCAGGTCATAGCTAAGGTTATCTAGAATGACAGCGGGAGTGTTTACAGCAAGCTTTCAAAACCATACTGGTAGAGAGGAATAAGCCCCTATACATTGGTGCATTGTGATCCAACCATGCCATACTCCATATAGTGTGGCAAATCTGGTGAAATCTTGACGTGCTTCATTAATTTGATTGATATGACGTTCATGGGGGAGCCACTGTCAACTATGGCAAGGATTGGAATTTTATGAATAAAAACTGTGATACAGGTAACCAGACTTCTGAACTGAGTCAGTAGCGTGAGGAACGTGGGGAGTCATCAGAAGAAGAGAAAGAAGTATCAATTTCTTTATTATCATTAATTTTGAAACTTCTTCTCCAGGTACAATAGCTCCAGGTTCGTTCAAGTTTATGATGGATTCTTGAGGCTGGATAGGGATGTCAGCATGGAGCTCCTCGTCCTTCATAATGAAGGCCCTTTTCCCACCTCCTCAGAAAGTCATTTCCAGCAGGTCTTGGCACTGTGTCTGAAACTATTACAGTAAGTGCATCGAGGTTGAGGATTCTTATTGTTTTGACCACATGGACTCTAGGACGGTTAGAGGGGCCTTTAGAGGTAGCCTTAAAGTGTAAAGTCGATGCAGGGATCTCGTTAAGTGCTTCCTTGATTTACAGATACATGTAAAACCATTCTTCTGCCCAATAGTATGTATTTGAACCTCAGGGTAGGATCCCAATGCAGAAATGACAGTGGTGATAGCATCATCCAGGGTGATATGATTTGTAGTGACTAAGGGTTGTGCTTGGGCATAAAAACGGCTGGCAAACTCTATGGAGCTTTCTCCCTTATTTAGTTAGATACCCATGAACGCCTGTTTTTTGTTGTCCAGGCTTTGATTGCTGCCAAACTCTTGGTTTAAGGCTGTATGGACCTGTTCCCATGTGTTACACTTCTTTAAATGGGGGTCATGATCTCCTGGCAGTGCTGTCTAGACAGAAGTGGATATGATTTACCTTCTGCTAGTTGGTGGCCTCCTCCATGGAACTCTCATATGCGTACAGGAAGGAGGCAATGCTTTCCCAGTTGGAGGTGAACCTTTCTCTAAAACTAGTTTTAAAGTTAGTTACAAGAGGATTTGAGAGGGTGTCAACACCAGGGATGGGCGCTAGCTTCAAGATCTCATTCTCCGCATAGTTGTTGGGAACCTGCTGGTCTAGCCATCTCCGTAGGCCCTCAAGGTCCTCTTAAACATCATCCCAAATTCGGTTGAGAGAGTAAACGGAAGCCTTTTTTGCAACCTGCTCCTTTAGGGATAGAATGTTGGCGCCCTGAAGGTGAAGCTGGCTCTCAAGGATGGTCAAACAGGTTTCAAACCCTTGATAAGTTTTTTCAAGCTGAAAGATGAGATTATCAGTAGGCTTGGTGAAGGCACTGAAGTTGTCCATTTCATCTGACTGTGCCTGAATGGAGACTCTAGGGTTGAGGGGGTCTCCATTTACTCAAAGCTTGCATCCCTGAGCTATACTCCAAATTTGATTGCATAGGGCAGCCAAGGTCATTATCACATCCTTCCTTCACGAGTCTCCAGGGCCATCAGGAGTGGATGCTGAGGGACCTGGTGCCCTTGAGGTCCACGGTGACCCTCTGGTCCTTAAGATCTCTCACGCCATTTGGGGCCTTCAGGCCCCCTAGGCCCATCAGGACCTTCACTCCTGGAGGAGTAGTCACGAGAGGCCAGCTCCCAATAGTGTTTTTGCAGGGCTGTACCAGATCCTCAACTTGGAGAAGGCGCTGATTCCAAGTTGCCTCAAGAAGTTGGATGTGCCAACACATTTGGTCCTCAAGATAGACAGAGATCCCACTTTCTAACACCACAAATTTGATATCAACCCTCGTTGATCAACCATTGGTTATCAATAATGGCCTCACAGTTGTCGTGGACAAAGGAGGAGGCTGCGTTATACAATTTGACAATGTGAGAGTGTAAGATCTGGGTGAGCCCCAGTTGTTGGGGTACTTCTTGATGGTGCAACCCAACTAGTTGAAGTAGGTGATGAATAGCTGGGTTAATAAAGTTACGAAGATAATGTTCAAAACCCAGAGCAAGTTCTCCTGCTGGCAGCTGGGCTGAGGAATAGAGATCCTGCATAATAGAGGGAACAGAAGAGGTATGAGAGCGGCTGTACCGAGCACCCACAGAGTAGATGCCATTTATTAATTGTTGTACAACACTGTAAAGGTTTTTGTACTAAAGTTGGAACTGACTTCCATCAATAGAGGGCAGGGAGAACTGGAATGTGGCCCTGAATTCTAATCTATCAGGCTGTGAGTGTGGTACTTCATATCATGAAAACTAACCCATTGAGCAACGCTTCTCATCTGACCAGCAGATTGATCTTCAGGGCTGCTAGTATTCTCCATTGTTTGTGATAGATCTTTTCACTTAGGACAGCTTGGAGCCCCCTGTAGTGAGCACCATGTTTGTCAGCGTTACAGTTCTTTATATTGTTGCTGAGGTCTGAAGGTGGCTTGAAGCTGAAAATTTGCAAAAAAAGGTCAAAAGGGAAATGGAAGGATTGATAGAATGACAAATATTCTATTAGATTATAATGTGTCACTATTTATAGGGTGAGTAAGGATACGATGCCTCAAGGATCTTCATGGCCCCATCCATTCAGGATCTTTCATGGCCTTCCATACTGACCTCCTGTTTGGCACCCACATTGTATTTTGCCACCCCATGACCAGATGGTGGAAACTCCGCCTCTTGTGACTCAGGAATTGAAGTATAGACTCATGAAGTTGTCTTCATTGATCTTCAGCCGCAGGTGGATTCCAGACTGAGTTTGGGATCAGTACCATTAAGATAAGGCTTTGTTCAAATAGGCTTAAGAGTCAATTCACTGTGGCCCAATTTGGAAGTGAAAATTCGATTTTATTTCATCTTGAATCCTGACACCCTCCAAATTTTTCAGGTGGCTATGTCCCGCCTAAGGACTTAATCTTAAATCTCTCCCAACCCCAGGCGGTGCCTCGTTTCCCCCTCATGCTCCACCAGAGCAACATGAGATTTGGCCTTTGGGTTGAATATGGTAAGTTGCTCCCATACTCAGACAAAGCCATTATCAAATTAACCCAGACTGATAAGAAGCCTGCAGGCTTCATCAACTTCCTCTCCTTCAAGGGGTATTTTGATATCGGCTTTTCAATTGAAGCTAATGCTGCAGTAGCAGCTACCATCCCCCTGGTGTTTCAGGGCACCCCTTCCAACTTACTCGTACCCAGTTGCCCACTAATACCACCCCTGTGGTTCAGTTTGCGGGCCTCCCTACCCACCTACCACCCAAAGTTTTACACAATGAGATTATTGCTGGAGTATCAGAATACGGTTCCATTCCCATACTACAATTTGTGGTTCCCAATTGAGCCACCCACCTCGCAGGCCCCCACACCTTTGCAACTGTTCATCCAGTTTCAACAGATGTAGCTCTCTTAATCCCTCTTTGCACTATTATCCCCTCTGCTCCTGACCATTCTTTCTAGGCTTGAGTGGATGGAGGGCACATCATCTGCCTTGTCTTTTTAATCTAGTTTATTCAAAATGGTGCTGCCTCTCAGTCACCTGAGTCACAACCCCCGCACCTGACTCTTTGCATGATGACCCCTTAGCTGATCAATTATGATTTGTGAATGGTGTACTATCCTTCCCCCTCCCCCTAAGGTAGTAGTTACACAACCACTGAATCAGACAATTAAAAACAACCACACCAAACCTTTTCTCATGAACCAACCAATTAGGAGTGAGAATGGACTCCAGTAATTCTAAATCCTCCTCTCAGCTACCTGCCACAGCTCACCCGTATGCAGTTAACCTGATCAAGTTCTAACCAAAATCCATGATTTACTTGTTTATGGTTGAAGAATTGGGTAAGCTTATCCCCAAAACTGAATGGGCTGAGCATCCTCCCTTTGAAATGTACCTTAATGATGAATACGCAGCCCAATATCCAAAGTGCCATTATGTGCCTCTCCCTAATGCTGCCATTCAAAAGTGACCATCAACTAGCTGAAGAGGCAGTTGCCTTCCCCAAATGTCACCCAACCTTTAAAGCTATTGCAAAATTTGTTCCAGTATTGCCTACGGGCCTGCTACCTCCTATCCTCCCCTAGAACCATGCTCCCAAAACATAAGAAAGAGCATCTCCGCTACTATCAGGTGGCACATATAGCAGTTCAAAAAGTCGTGGCAGTTGCAAAATTTGGCCCAAAGACCCACACTACGCGCAACAATATCGCAAACATTGCCACCCTCCCTAAAATACGCCTTGAGGCTGAGAAAGCCCTTACCACCTACATTTCCACCCTCCTCATTGCACACATTAAGATGTAAGCACCTCTCTGTTACATTGACCCCATTTCCATGATGCGCCTACGCCCATGCTCTCAACTTTGTGCTGTTACATGTCACCCCAGATGAGGACGAAGAGCCTCCTGATTCCCTTCACCCTCCGCCATGGTTGTATAGCAGTTTCTGCTTTCAACTTGGTTTATGTGATTTGCTTTAGTTTCATGTTGGTTTGAGTAAAAACCGTCTATCTCGTTTTGACTTTATTTTATTTTTTTGAGCTTTTAGCTCTTTTTTGCATAAGTAATGCCATCCCTGGTCGGCATACCTCAAATAGATTAAATTTTAGATCAGCTAGGATATCTTCCAACATATCCTGCGATGGGAGATAGTGATACGCTCAGTCTTTATGGTATTCTTAAACTGACATCTTAGGTGGTGGACTTCCCCTTTGATGCATCCTGAGTTTGACCTCTTGACCATTAGTTCAGAGGCTCTGGGAAGATCATCAGCATTAGTTGCCTACTTTTGAGTTTGTCCACAGAAATATAAAAACGGCTAATAATTTGAAGTAGCTTAACCCAATTGAATGGGAATCACACTTCAGGATTTTTTATCATATTCATTAATTATCAGGGTATCTTTTTCAAGTAATGAGCAGCTAGATCAGAATTTATGAAAGGGCTCAACTCAACTTAATAAGAAGCTTAACTTGAATCTCTTCTAATAATTGACAAAAGCAATAAAGACGTCAAAATAAGGCAAGTTAATTGGCAGCTAAACTTTATTAATTTAATCATTGGTTTTTAGAATCCCACATGCAAAACTTTATAATCTGATATTCAGTATAGAGGTTGCTGATACTATCTCTCACCCTGGCCGGCGTTGGAATGGAGGGAGCACAAATCTAAAATCTGTTGTTGCCTGATTTAACTGGAAATGGTTTGGTGCAGGCGAGCAGTTGGCACTGGGGGCCAGAAAAAACAGTGGTGGTGAGCCACCTCCTACTTATACATTCAATCAAGAGAGTTACTTTTAACTTCTTCAAAATTGTCAGGGGGATGGGTAGTCACAAATTGGCCTGCATCAGGGATTATCCCCAGAAGGCCATTGACATATTAAGCTGGTATTGGGATGGCCCTGTAAAGGTCATTGGCACTGATTACCTGCATCAGAGATTGGCCTCAGAAAAGTAATCAGTTTTGGAAGTTAGCATCAGGTGGTAGGCCACAAAAAGAGCGCTGAGGGGCATAGTGAGGGAGCTGATGGCTTCACAGGGCTCCTTAGTTGGAAAACATAAAGGTGAAACTTAACTTCTGTGATAGGTTCAGAGGTACCCGATAGAACTTAAACTAATAACAGGAGGTTCAATTGTTTCCCTAGAGGGCTTCCCTTAGGGCCAACATCTTGTAAAATTTCTCAGGAGCTCATCCCAGCGCAAAAAAGGTATATATCTTTTAATATTTATTTGAGGAAAGCTGACTAGGGTTAGGCATTGTAAAAGAAAGAAATAAAGAAATGACATGAAATCTGAGCAGTTTCAACTCCATCAAAGAAAGTTTTTCTACCTCTGGATCAGGACTCAGATTTTTCTGGTTATGTCATGGGTAAGGTTTTCGTGTTATTAAACCTAATAACCACCAATAGATTCCTTCAGATGACACCCTGATTGATGTGCGAAGGGTGGGAATCAAACCCACAAAATTCAGGTTGGTAGCCATATGCCCTACTAACTCGCCTTCCACCCCTAAGGATAGATCTCTTCTCTAGATAAAGGTGGAAACTTGGGGTATACAGTGGCCCCAGTAGTGAGCACCACTTTGTCAAAATTCTGGCCGGGTAAGGTTCTCACTAGGCGCCCTCAAAATTTCCAACAGTGGAGAAGGTGTCTAGGCTTAATATGTCTTCCTGCCCAAGAGAGAGGGTCCCAAAGTTCCCCCTAAGTTTATCCACCCTAATTCTTTTTGGTGAAAGGTTTTTATTAAGATTATCCTAAATTATTTATCCTAATTTAAATGATATTATATTAGGTATAACAAATAAAGCAATACTATATCAGTTATAATGATATAAAAGGTAAGGTTATTATGGAAGCCTCACTTAAGTTAAAGTGCTAAGGCTAATAGTAGGGGAGAGAAATTATTAGAAGCAATATATAACCTACTAAGTGACAGGAGGCAATTGAATGCTTACTCAGAAAGTTTTCATTGGTTGACAATTTGCAAATAATTATAATTCTTACAGATGTTAGTAAATTAATGATGGATTATCCTCAGCTTTAGTCACTTGTAATCTCAAGACTCAGTTTACTGTCAGAATCAATCCCCAATAGTGTTAGGATCATTAATAAACTCGTAATGCTAATAGATGTTGTCAGGGAGGATCTTGGCACTTTAGATAAGCTCATTTCAAGTTAATGGGGAGCATAATTTAGCATTTGCCAACAATTTAGTATTATTGAGTTGTAACCCCAAGTAAGAGGCTTCTACAAAAAAAGCCTGATAAACCTCTAGTCTTTGCTTGCCAAAAAAAATTTTTGTGTGGAGATGAGCAAAGAACTGACTTGAAGCCATGAAGGATTTGTAGGTAAAACCTTATTCTATGAAATCCAGACTATGTGAAGCCGTTTGTATTATTTTTAGATGCCTATGACTTATCCATTGGAAAATTCTATTGCAACTGAATGAAGGTGGCATTTACCACCTGGTGTCCTATTACAGCAAAAAACTTTCAAAGCTGAGTGAAATTACAAAATTACAGAGCAAGAGTGCTTAGTTGTTCTCCTTGTATTAAAACATTATCAGTCCTTCCTGTATGGTACAACATTTAGAGTTTCTGACCACGCTTATTTTAAGTGGCTTCAAAAATTTAAAAGTTCTGATAGGAAGACTTTACTGTTGGGATCACAAACTTTAGCACTATGACTTGAACATCATCCATTGAGCTGGAATGAAGAACATGAACGTATATTGGACTGACATAATTGCCCCTACAACATATAGACAGTAGTGAAGCTGAATAGTTACATGACATACAAATGAGGACAGACTCCTAGGAGGATGAAGGTGAACCAGTTTAAGAGATTTTGAAATGACACGCTCAAATTTCTAAAGTTCTTGATGGATTATTATACAAGCAATTGGAATTGACTGGGTACTTTATTTGTGACCTTTGGAGCTGGTATCAGATATAATGGAAGCTCACAATACCTTGGGTCATGGATGAGCCAAAAACTTATGAATAAAAATAGGATAAAATTATTCAGAAAGAATACTGTATTTTGTAGTGGAA
This sequence comes from Massospora cicadina, assembly GCA_022478985.1. Lineage (NCBI taxonomy): Eukaryota > Fungi > Entomophthoromycota > Entomophthoromycetes > Entomophthorales > Entomophthoraceae > Massospora > Massospora cicadina. Next base: position 20,773 of record JAKSZP010013341.1, on the reverse strand, counting down.
GACTTAGACGCTTGCATAACTTGCAAAACAAAAATGCTTCATAAGGTTAAGTAAAAGTATCAGCCAATGAACCCTCAGAAGCCATATAATACCTTCAAAAATTAATTGTCATCAATTTACTACTTGAATCCACAGGAGAAAATTGGACCATCCTTGTGGGGATTGATCTTTTCACAAGGTGGGTCACAGCAATTGCTAATTCAGCACAAAATTTTAATGCTACCACTAACTTTTTATACCAAATATACCTATTAGGCATGGAGGAGTGATAACATAGTGGGGTGGTTCCTGCTCCACTCTGGGTTGGGTTTTGATTGAAACAGGTTCAAACCCAGCACAGGCTAAAAAACTTGGCGTGGTATATCTATTAAAGGTTGACATACCTTGTTTACTTTTCTATATTTATTAGGCATGGTAAACCGCATGTAATGGTATGCAATAATGGGGAGAGATTCACACCAAAAATTGTTAAAATCTTAGCTATGAGTGTGGGAACTCAATAACTATTCTCAGAGCCTTATAAGTCATAAACTAACAGTAATTAGAAATAGCCTATGGTTTGTTAGTTTAAATATTATGCAAGATGCCTTTACCAATCCATTACACTGGGACAATATCTCCCAAGTGCGTTGCTGGCTTACAAGATAAGTTTATTTTAATATCAATCTGTCACATTTTAAACTCTTATATTGAAGAGAACCTGGCATCCCAGCTCTAATAGTATGTGAAGTTATCAGTGATATTATAAAAGAGACTGAAAAAGCGTTAAAAACTATCCCAGAAAATTATACAACTTCAGTTTAAAGAAATTATAAAAATTAGCCAAAATGATTACAAGAGAAGGATAAGCAGAAAATGCATCCCACCAACCTTTACTCAAATTTATAATTGCAGATTAAGACTTGTAATACCTTAATCATCTAGCGCCCCAAGGAGAGGATGGTTAGCCTGGCCGGGTGTTTCCTGCTTCCACCCTAGTGCAGCTTTTGTTCATACAAGTTCAAAACATGTACTGGCTATAAAATTCTCTGTGTGGTATATTTGTCCCAAGGTTGACCCACATTTAATACTTTTTTATAGTGCCTAAGGGGTAAAACTGGATTCCATCTGGGATGGGCCATACTTTACAACCTACAGATGTTGGGATGAATACATAATCAAGTCTTTATAAACTGGAGTAAATATCAACTGCGTACATAGCATATTTTTTGTTGGTACTCCCCTACCATATCCTTGAAAAAGGTGATGTTGGATATCAGGATATTGGATTTGATGGGAAGAAAATTGATCTATTGACTCCCACATGAGAATTAATGCCTAGACCAAGAAGGATTTAAAGAAATACTATCAATTAATCATATAGAAAATTAATTGTTGCTAAGGCTCAATTTAATAATAGAAAAAATTCATCATACAAGTTTTAGCCCATGATATTTTAAAAATCCTACCTAATTTAAATGAATGATCATTGAAATGTCAGATGACCATTACACTAGGTGGCACATGAGGCAGAAATTAAGTGTACCCAATAAAGGGCAGGAATCAAGAATCTGACCAACAATTGATCTAAGTGTAACCAAGTCTTATTCAATTGGTACATTCAACATACCTTTTCTCCCTATCAAAAATATGTTATAAAGGCATTTGTCCAATCCAGATGCATCGCCTGACCAAAAGCCACCCATCCAGATTCCTCCTTATATTAAAGCGTTAATCCTTTTCATTATGGGGTTTATATTGTTAATGTAGCTTATAAAAACTCCTGTTCTATACTTAAATAAATTTACGTCATTCTAATTATATCTCTTTTTGGTACTTGACTTCAATAAGTCATTTTAACATACTTGCCATAGGAAAGATCTAAATTTGACAGACTTAAGAATTATGTGGAACCTAAAAATATATAAAAAACTTGTTTGGAGTCTTATACTGCTTTAAGTATTGAATTCTGGGATTCTTGGGCACAGCTTTATCAGGCTATAAAAAAGAAGCCAACAATGCTCACATGTACTCAGGTAACTATAGTAACCTTTTAAGCTGGAGGAATCAGCAAAATCTTTGCTGCATATAGAGGCATTCCTTCATAGCTAATAACCACCAATTGTGGTATTAAACTTGGGATCCTTATATATGTTATTATATGAGCTCAACTTGGTCACAATTTTGATACAAAAATCTTAATTTTCTACATGATTGTTGGTTCATGGTTTCTAAACACAAGGGAACTTGATTCTTTAGCAATGACAGGAATCTATACAAATAATGTGCTATGGAGGCGAACTCCCAGAGTAACCGAATACATATTAGCAAGTTTATCTCATGATGATGAGAGATAATGTTAAAGTGACAATTGACAACTTTCCAAATCAGGTTATAATGAGTAGTAAGCTCCAATATTTAGTATAATATAGCCTGACGTTTTTTACTTACTGTAGTGAGGGAAATATGGAGAACAATATGTGTTTAATAGACTAAAAATAGATGACGCTCACTGGGATTCAATATCAATTTCAACAAGAATGGATGTTTTGATTACTTTAACCTTACCGTGCATGACTACACTTCCAAATTGTGAGCATAGATTGAGGAACATAAGATAGAGTTTAATAACCTTGAAAAGTTCATCATCATTATTTTTTGAAATATAGATCTTCTCCATATGCTTTTTGAGGCAGTGACATTAGGTTGGATGTTTTTACTATAGGTTTGTTTATAGGCATCTTGGTATTGTTGACATTAAGTGCCTCTTTTTTCATGCTGTAAATCATTTTTCACATTTTTAAAAAAAGTGAGTAGCAATATTTTTATGTGTGAAGTTAACCCAGGTGTTACATGCAATTTTGTATATTTTAATTTCCTTTCTCTTCCACTTAATGTACTTAAGATAAGTTAGCAGAAGTGTAAGGAACAGAGACCTTAGTTAACAGGGTCAAGGTATCTCACTAAAAAAGTAACAATATAAGTGAAGCTTCATTTGATCCCTAGCTTGTATAGTTTCAGTCTGGGACAGGATGCAAAGGTAGATATTATGGTGGAAGTGTCATCACCCATAGTGACTCAAATTGTAGTAACTAGAGGCTAAACTCAAACTTATATTCATGTTACTAATCTAATAGGTGTTTCATTTCTGGAGTTGCATCTCCATAAAAACTCTTTCTAGTTTTATAGCATTTTATTGCTACCAAACTCTTGAATTTTTTAATTTATATTTGAGGTGGGCCAACCTGGGGATGATATTGTACCAATGAAGGATGAAAGGGATTCAATTTATTGGGAAAGGAGGATAAAACCCAGAAAACCTCTATGTGTGGCATATGATAGGCCAGGAACTCCATGAATCACATCACTATTCATTATTTTGGTTCAGGGCATTGATGCGCAATGCCAACATAGTCTTAGTCGTCCCCAATTCAAATTACCTGTACTGGAATCGAACTAGGGGAGGCAGTGGTAGAGGGTTTATATTCTACCACTGAGGTATCCTCCCCGCTACCAAACTCTTGGATTAAGCCATTTATACCTGTTCCCAAGTGTTGACATTTAGTCTGACCAACCATGTAATAAGCAATTTTAACTTAATCGATTTATATAACTCCTTTTTATAAATATTAACTTGAATTTATATTTTTCTCTCCACCAATGATGATCTTCTGTAACTCAATCTGCTATAGTGAACTAAGTTCTTAAGGGACCATCCCCTTTTGTTAGTACAATAAAAAGTTGCAATTGTTTTCTCACAAATCTGTCATAAAAATTCTTAACTCATTAATTTCCTTCTATATACCTCACCTCTGCGACTATGAACATTTATATCAAATCTTTATTACCAATCTTCTCTGATCACAGTGTCACTAAAAATGTGTTATTAATGACTTTCTAATACTTACCTTGTTCCCACATCAGAGTTAGTTTGTTGCTAATTTGTATGATTATTATTATCCTTGGCTATTACTGGTGTCTCATTCCTAACCTTGGTTTTCTTGTTTATAAAATTTATGAAATTTTACAATATTCCTATGTGCAGTTTATCCTTGAGTATCTGGAACCAATATAATTTCTAGCTTTTAGCAGGCTTTATAAGGAAGGGATTGATATTTGGAAAAAGAGACTTTTTTATCTTTGATTGGTTGCTATAACTAGGATAACTAAGAGAATACAACTTTAGCAAGCCATCAAACTACTGGCAGTAATACTGATGAACTTTTTCTCTATTTTAAGTTTAGTAAAATCTTTTTGCAACAAAATTTAGCATTAAATTCCTTTTCCAGGTTCCTTTCTTATACAGAACACCTGTTTTTAAGTGTGACCTGAGATGTTCCTTATAAATTGATGTCAAAGCTCCAATTTTAACACCATTAACACTATCTCTCAAAGGGATATCATGTTCCTTTGGGCTTTGCAGCTAGGTCCTTTCAGAAATATATATATAATGCCATCCTGTAGCTTTTTCCATTGCAATTTTTGTGAGATACAACAAGATTTTCTTGCTTACTTTGTTTGTAGTCAACTTCTCTTTGTTTGTGAGATTGAAGTGAGATGTTATTGTAATTGAAAGATGTTAACAACAGGTGGGGAGGCAGTACCACTTTTAAAAACTCTAGTTTCAGATAACTCAAACAGGCCTTCTGGGCAAGTGGCTGGTGAAATCTACAATTCATATTTGATTCTCCCCATACTGATTATGGCGTTTGTGAGGCCTTCTTGGTAAGTAGCTGGTGTAATCTACAATTAAAGTTTATTTTCCTTGTACTTATTAGGGTGATTTGAGGCTTCTGGGTCAACTGCCATTTTAATTCCTGGATCACATTGTAATGTTTTGAAATTGACGTTTATAGTCACTGACTCTGTCCTTAGGTTACCACATTCTTTCTCTAGTTAAAATAATTAGTTTACAAAATCTAGCAAACAGTCCCATGATGTCCAGTCTCTAATATTATTTCTAGGTAAAAGCCAACTAATTGGTTTCCACTTCTAGGAGGACACTTAAGACTAATTTATAGCCTCCACTTGGCCATGCAGTTCATGGACCATAGATAGTAGTATTTTCTTCATGGATCCTCATGTTCTCTTGACATTCAATACAAAGTACTGGTTGAGCCAAGAGAGCTAAACGCCCCAAGGGTCCCAGGGCATAAGTGGTCCTATTGGTCTAATAGGGCTAAGAGGATCTTGTATATCATCCACTAAGGATAACTCTTAGTAGTTGCTATAACTCGTGTACCATTACTTCAAGTTGTATCATTCTTTTGACCAGGTGAATTCAAAATATCAAAAACGGCTCACTAATTTGGCTGAGTCTTTTTGAGCATATTTTGCACATTTATCACAACATTATTAATGCAATGGGTCAACTTATTATAGAAGAGTTAAGAATTTTCTAAAATTAAACTGTGTGATATGGGTATAGACAGTGTTATAAAATTACAATTTTCACTATAGCCATGAAAATTATTCCCAAAAAACTTGAGATACATTATAGAATTCCACTATATTTGTGTGGAGGTTTTAAGTTAATCTCAACTATCATGCCACCTCCTGATGATGCATTCCTAAAACATGAAGGTAGATGTGATTTTCTGATAGGTGAAGTGTTGAAGGTACTGGTCTTATCCTGTACCAACTTGTTAGTGGGAAGTCATAAAAGTGTTAGATATCTCTCATGTTAAATGTGATGGAAGAGTCCTGGAACTTGATAGATCATTTTACTTAATTAAATTTTTATAAAGCAGCTGTTGAATGGTGGTGCTGATAACTTTGAGTTAAATATAGTACTAGTTCTGATTTATAATTTGTTAAGTTAAATTTAATTGTAGCCTAAAAATCTGAACCTTGTGTTCCATAGGGGGTACATCATAGTGAGAGGTTCTATCCATCTGGTTAAAACTCCATATTAATAAGTGGACTCATTGCTAGAATTTTTAGCCATATTAAATAGATGTTTTCAGGGTTCCAAATTGGAGTGCCCTTATAGTGGGAATAAGTTGTTAGATTATACATTTATCAAGGTATTGAGAGAAGATTGAGTTTTAGAGATGTCTAAGTTGGAAGTTTTAGCTGGTATTGGGATAATTCTTGTGATACGACTTCTTCAGTGAAAATGACACAATCTCTATTTTGTATTAGAGAAGGACCTTAATAGCAGTCATCTGTAGTTAAGAATGGCGATATGATACAACCTCAAGTTAATAAGAGATATGCTAATGGTATGAAAGATAAAATGCAGATAGTATTAGACCTTGTGTTTATAATAAGCGTTTAATAGTTACAAAATTGAGGAAATTAGTGCCGAAAAGAATACTTTGCCCTCTTAAATTAGGTACTTCAAATATTTTAATAAATTAAAGATTGAACAATGGTCTTTTGAGTTTAATCTCTCTCTAGAGCTCATTTGTCCAGTGATAGGGCTTTCAGATACCGCAATTAAGGGTTTAGATTCCAATATGTTAAAAACATCAATGATGAAGCTAATTAGAAAGCTCTATTAACAATTTATGATTAGAATCTCACCTTTTCACGTCAATTTGACCAATAAGTATGGCAGTTGCTCAAATCCAATGTAAGTGAAATTCTAGGGCAGCAAACTATACCTAATCTATTAGTACTCTATTCCTGCGCAGTTATTTTATATTATTCAGCATCTTAAACACTGAAACCCTAAAATAGACATTATAATAATTGGTTCACTTGATTAACTTTTAGACTTCAGGGGCCCTTGACACCAGTTTTTATAAACTATTTATTAACTATTTTGACTTGAAACTAAGGTACAGTTATTTCATTATTAATATTCCAAGTAGACACAATCAAGTTTTTCAGGTATATAAGCTCCATTATACTACTCACTTTTATCTTAAAATATCTTCTAATTACATAGCATTAGACAAAAATTAATGAGTAATAAATTTCCTCAAGTTAGGTTCACTTTTAAGGCCTTTTATGTCCTTTTATATTCCTTAATGATACTTATCTATAGCTTTTTATCTTTGATTGGACAGAAAAACAAGGTAAACCAAGTAAAGCAGTTTGTGCTTAGTTATATATGCCAAGATAATATATAAGATTAATAGCTTTCTCTTTCTCAGTTTACACTGACTAATTTACCTACTGTAAATCTCCATTTTACAAATTATGTTCATAAACCATTTTTCTTCTTTTTTTCCAGATTAGTACTTTGTAGCTGCATATGTGTGAGCAAAGGAACTGAGAGAGATAAAAGGAAATTAAGGAACTTCTAGTTAATGCTCTCAATAATATTATACATATATACATCAATGAATCCCCCCCTTGGGTTGGGACCATCTAGTACTAAAAAAAATATTATAAATATACATGTTGCAAGAATTTTATAGTCCTTAATAACAGCTTAAATATATTATTTTAGCTAATAAATTCACATTTATCAGCACTCTTAAAACTTTGTTTTTATTGACCAACGTCAATTGTGGCATTTGCGATTTATTATGACTTTCTAGAGAAATTGCCTCTCAGAGCTTAAAATACTTACTTTGATGCACAATGCCAGACCTTTCCATTGTGAATCAGCAATCTATCATATCAGCATTTTTTACTCTGATGGTGCAGTACCTATTTCTCTGACCCATTTATGTGCGCCCACTCCTGAGAAGTAGTACTTAACTGACAACAAGTATAAAGTCATCCTGTTATTCTAAGCGAACCCCACATTAAAAAAACTATATATTTTAAGTCACAAAAAACAGCCTCTTTTACATTTAAAAAACTTTTCATCGTCTGAACCTTAGATTTTTGTTAGTCAGCTCCGCTGAGCCCTTTTCAGTGCTTGGGAAATGTAGCTGTCTTTGACCATTGTAGGATTTAAGAGCAATGACCATCTACTCTAATAAAAAAGTAGGCCTTTCAGCATATCACATCCTTTCTCTTATATTTTGCTTTTTGATACCTACTTTAGTGTCCTCATAACCCATAGAATGCGAATATAAAAGCTATTCTCACTTTTGGTATCTAATAGGAAGCTGTAAAGAATGGAAATATCTAGCCAAGTTTGCCATATGCCATACATTAGTAGGGGCAAAAATTATATAGATAAATGTCCAGCGCAAAGCTGGACTTGATCAAGTTTTAGATTTGGATGCCTACTAACCCAATCTAACCTCAGAATTAAGGAAAACTCAAACGCGGAAAAAGAATGTAGTTATTTTAGTAATCCTCTAAAAGAACATTTTTTATTTTTATAACCATCAAGCAAGTGATTATTCCCTCCATGATCTGGCGTTGCTAGACAGCAAGAAAAAGAGAGAACAATTATGGTGTGGATAACGCCCCAAAAGCCAATTTTTTAGTTCTTGCAAAAAAACTTTTCATATTGCAGAAACCAAGTAAGGCGTGAGGTGTGACCAAGACAATACAGAAAGATCAAGATTCAAACTGGATTTAAAAAAGGCGTGGAAATAACCTTTTATAAAGCCCTTTTAGAAGCCCCCATGCCATACTTTAGGCTCTTAATTGAGCCAAAAGAATAGCTCAGGAAGGGTGCAGCCCTAGTGACAAACCTGATCTAAGTCAGAAATCTCAGGCGTTTTGCCTCTAGATTTTTAATTTTAATTCTGAGTCATAATAAGACAACAGTTCAACCTATATTGTTACAGAAGCTATGTTACATGCTTTTTCAGCATTTTAAATTTTACCTATCTCAAATCTCTTCATATATGTTATTATGCTAACATTTGTATTGATATTCAAAACAGATGTGTTTAAAGATTTTATACCAATGCAGTTGAGCTGGTCTTCAAGTATTATATGAAAGACCTTGATGTAAAATCTTCCATGGAAGCTATACTGCACTATAAAATTCTCAACTTTTGTATACGACCTTGAAAATGTTGGTTTATTAGTTGTTATAATTCTTTTTTAAACTAAAGTTATTACATATAGTTACATTTTTGATGTCAATCGCCCCAGGAGTTAGATGCAATAAGTTTAAGTCTACTGGTGATATCCTCTAGTAGATTGTAACATCTTTGTATTTAGAGAGAATTTTCAAAAATTGAAACTAAAAATAATACTTTATTAAGTTATTAATTTACCAGTTTTATTAAAAGTTCCATGTTTTTAATACCAGAAAGTTCATACAACACAAACATTTACAATATGTTTTTAGCAACTTCATTATGGATTATGCTCCTCATCTACAAGTTTAATATCATTTGGTTCTTACATTCACTTATATATAATTGTTTAAGTTTTAACTAATTCAGATGTCTAGGCTTTTGTCTGGGGCTAAAGTTGGAGTTATGAACGCCTATTTTATAAAGACAATTGACCAGATGGTGATAATTTTTTAATATAAACTCCTTAAAGGTAAGACTTGTGTTTGTATTCTCCTGCCAATTACTAATTCAATGGACTCCTGCCCTGATCTTCTTGATCACAAGATAATTATTGACTTAATACTATGGAAAAATACTATATATATAAACCTTTATATTTTGACTATTAAATTAAATTGTGTTTATTGTATTAATTTACAGGAATTATATAGGGTTCAATGTTCACCGCATCTTCACCATGACATCATGATTTGCACATCACTTAACCAGCAGTTTGTGGTAAAGGTTTAGGAAGGTCTATAATACATGAAGGGCATCCTGCTTTAGTCTATTTTGGCCCCATGGTCAGTGCTTACTGACATAATTTTTTTAGTACTAGATGGTCTATTATAATTTTTTCAAGCAATAATATCCTTGGACACTTCTTAAAAAGGCTAAACCTGCGCTTCTCTTAAACAATGGTAGCACATACCAAGGCAATTCATATCTCTAAGTAATTAATTTGATTGTAATCTGATCAAAAAATAAAAAGTTTATATTGATTTAACCAAAAAACCCATAATCTGGGTCATCAAGTCAAATATGATTAAGTGAAACTGCTAGGCTGCAAATCCTAAGTTTCCATTTTACTTGGAATATTTTTTATCTATTAATCACCAATATAATCAATATAAGATATAAATAATCTAGGTGAAAGCCAATATTATTATCTCCTATATCTAACATATCTTACAATTCAGATCCTGTCAATCATATAACACTTCCCCATCTTGACTGGATATAATCAAAAGTTGCTCTCTTTTTTGATCATGATGTCTGAATTCTTTCAATCTTCAAAGTATAAACGCTATCTCAGAAGCCTTTCTGCCCAAGATAGGCGCGTCTTCTGAAGGCTCTGTTCCCCCATGTGCGCTCTATTGTTAATTCAGTAATTGTGACTTCACTTTCTCAGATTGGTTTGATTAGTTATGCCTCAACGGTCATTTAAAGTTTGTCTTCAATGCCAGCTGCAACTAATAAGAGGTCAACAAACCTGATTCAGTTCCATTTATTTTGAGTCCCATTAAGTGAACTTCCCAATGGATTGATCATGATCCTCCTTTTAATGCTTTTCTAAATCTTCACGGACCTCTGGTCTCTCAAAATAAAGAAATTTTAATTTGCCATCAAGTCTTATCAGATAGTGATCTCCCTGACTTCCTTTTTTGCTAATTCAAATCTTCCCTTAATATAGCTTCTCACTTCACTTCACACGGACTGTGTAGCCACTCCAGGTTTTTCTAACAACGTAATGTCTGACTCTTTTAAGACTATATGGCTTCCAGAAATACATACAAGCCCAATATTGCTCTGGTCAATCAGTTTAAGCCAACCAGGATTTACTCTTTGCTAGCTCAATCGCTAATCTCTGTTGTGTTCCAACGACAATTCATACTGACTTTCATGTTCTGTTAAGCATCAAGAATTGCGCTTCAAAAGGCCGTCATGTCCTTTTGCTCCACCATGCCCTTTGCAAGAATTCCTTGAAAAAGCTACCCAAAGATATATTCCCAGATGTCACTACTTGGCGCGTGCATTGCTTCCCCCCAGCAGTATTTCCCATTGACACCATGCCTGACATGCACAGAGCGTTAGATGAAGCCTGCTCACAAATGTTTTGAGCAAAAACATTTCTTATCCTGGTCTATCCTTGCCTCAAAAGCCTTCTCACCGATTGTATATTCCTTTCCATGGCTTTCTCCCCCAAGTTTAGCCTCTATCGCCTGTTCCAAAGCCCACTCCAATGGCCGCTTCCCCTAATTTGATGGCCTTTTTTATTCAGACTTTCCAACTCACCTAGTGCCACGTCTTCTTAGGTCTAGTAAATCTTAAACAAGGTCTCAACAGTAAGAACTTGTAAAATCTGCGTTTCTCCCCTAATCACTCTTCCTTGGGTTACACCTATGTAAACTCAATCTCCTCCCCTTCCTGAAGAAATGGTACCTGCTCCAACAACAATGTGGCTTCTGAAAATATGAATTAAAAGTTGTTTTTTCATTTTATATATTTTTATTTAATCATTACTTATTATATATATATATTTCTTTCTCAAGTTTTTCTTTTTTTCTTTTTTATTTCATATGATCTGGATGGGGGAACTTAGCGTGAACTTGATTTATGACCTAACCGCCTTGATCCATGATAGTGTATACATCTTTAAAGGATTTTTCCAATACTATAAAAGAAATTTCAAATAGAAGCCAACTTGTGTGCACAGCCCGTGGTATGGGTGTCACAGTATACTAACAAATTATCTTCCTGACACTTGAACATAACAACTCAGTTAGAGTCATCATAACTTTTTTGACTTGTTTTTTGGTGATCTATGTTATGATAAGCCTTGTACTGCAGCTTGATCAATGTTTTTGATAGTTGTTCAACATAACTTGTAGGGCTGACACCTCAGTTAGATTAATTGCTAAATATAACAGTGGAGGTAGAGCTGACTGTCTACCATAGAATAAAAAGAAAATGGGGAATGTCCAGTGCTGCTAAGATATCCAATATTATATGCAAACACTGTAGCACTAATTAAGGTAGCCCATTTTGATGGCACCGTGGCTGTGTTTTTGTGCAATATGCTGACTAAGATGCCATTCAGTCATTCTACCTTTCCATTAGTCTTAAGGTGGTGTGATGTTGACAAAACTGCTTTGATAGACATCAGTTAATACAAGCATTGCACCATCTGTGAAGTAAAATTCATTCCATTGTCCATCAGTATCCTCTGATGGCATCCATGCTTGTAGACGGTGTAATCCATGAAAATTTTAGCAGTTGTTAAGGCCCTATCGTCTCATATCGCTTTTTCTTACACCCATTTTGTCATATGGTTGAAGAGACAATGGTATTTTTCCCGGGCTACTCATGGGCAAGGGGCTGACAACATCAATTAATACCGTATGCCAGACTAGTTGGTTCTCATTAATTTAATATTTTTTAGTACTAGATGGTCCCAACCTGACTCATTAATTTAACATTTCAAATATAATTTATAGACATTGCAATTTGACATGAATGGTATTTTTTAACACATCTTGAATATCAAATTTCATGGAATCCCAGTAGTAATTAAATCAAATTTAGTTCCAGCGTCATGATCATTACTCCATGTCCGACTTCTTTATGAGCTTAAGTAATAATGTCCATCCATTTAGAAGGATTCAGAAAAGTTCTATGCTGTCCATCAGGCTTGACTTTGTATAATACTCCATCACAATATTTAGTGTCATGTAATGCTCTCTCAATAGCCTTCTTGAAATCAGGAAACTCATCATCAAACTTCCAATTTATTATTTTTTATAGGGTTAATCAGCCAAGTTGCCCAGGACAGCCACAATCAGGAGTTGCGATAATCTGCCTGCGTTCTGGTGAGCAGCTCCAGCTCTATTAATAATCTCATAATTGTATGCATGTGATTTCAAAGCCCAGCGGGCCAAACGACCTTCAGGCTCCTTCAGGTTGTGAAGCTGACATAATAAGCTGTGATCTTATACTACCTGAAATTTGGTACCTGAATTTACACTTAAAATTGTTTACAAGCCTAGATCACAGTCAAAAAAAATTTGTTTGGTCACAGTATTGTTACACTCATGCACATTCAGCATTCTGCTACAATAAGCGACTAGATTCTCCTCCTCATCATCCCCAATCTGAGATAACATGCCCCAAATTGTGGTCAATGAGGCGTTGGTTTGCATGATAAATTGGTTGAAAACAAATATTGGAGGACAGGCATTGTGCTCAGCTTAGTTTTCAATGATTTAAAGGCCTGCTGATTTTTGGCTTCTCAAAAAATGAACTTATCCTTGCAGCAAATGGAATATGGGCTCTGCAATTGTCAAAAATTCTTCAATAAATCTACAATGATATCCCACCATTCCTAGAAACTCTTGGACATCTTGCATACTCATGGCGCTTGCATGTTATATATATTGCGTCCACTTTTTGGGGTTGAGGCCGCAAGCCTTCAGGATTAATGATGAATCTGAGATACCCAACTGCTTTTTAAAAAATTGGCATGTTTGGTGCTTTTTGTTCAGGTTGGCCTTCAATAATCGTTTTAACACTTGTTCAGGTGTTCCAGGTGTTCAGAAAATATCTTTGAGAAGACATTACTATTATTCAGGTACACCACTAAACAGGATAATTTAAAAGCCCCAAAATGTTATCCATTGCGCACTGAAAGGTCACCGGTGCATCACATAGCCCTTATGGCATGCGTGAGGGTTTAAAATAGACCTTGTTCCATGATAATCAAATACTTCTCCTCCTCCTCTTTAGGCAAATCAACTTGCCATTGTTGGAAATTAGGCTTTTATTGTGCTCGCTGGTGCATTTTTAGCCTAAATTACAACTAATTGATTGCAGGAGAGTTATGTTTCTCTACTGCTAGGATATAATTTAAGAGGTGAGTTGACCACTTATCTTTAAGATAATGAAAAGTTGAAATAATCAAATATTTGGTTTTTTATAATTTTTATTAGTAATTGCGTGGGGATAAAGAAACAAACCCTCTTATAAATAAATATTTAGTATTTAAAATTGACAAGACCCTAAGTTCAGATTGCTTAGTAAAGTCCAAATTAGGGAATATTGAGATTCGACCTATCAGAGCTATTGAGACTCAACTCACATTTATGTAATGGCCAATCACTAATAGTAGTATACATCTGTGAGGTAAGCATTTGATATCCTTTACCCAATCATTTGACAGGAAAATATTTTCACCTGGCGAGGCCCCCTCCAACCCTATAAAAGGGGTTGGTCTTCGCGGTGTTGGTTGTATTAAACGTGCTATATGAGGTGGAGAGACCTCAGAATGGCTTCCTCAGATTCAGCTGCCGATTTGGTGCAATCTGACTCCCTGAACATGTGTTATTTTCCCGAGTAATAATAGAAGTGTTACCCCAATTTAATGAATTCCACTGGGAATTGAACAGGGTCTTTTGGCCAATATTATTGCTTTCTTAGTCTGAAATACTCTTTTTACAATATTGGACTTGTAATTGTCTGACAGCCAGTATCCAGAGATAAGACTCAACTTTGTAAAGTACTTCACTCCTCCCAGACAGTCTAAAGCATCATCATTTCTGGGCAACGGTAATGAATCCTTTTTCATATTGGTGTTGAGGCAGCAATAATTAATTAAAATGCAGTGTTGCCATCTTTTTTTTCACGGTTAAAACTGTACTAATTCACAGGCTTTTCAAAGGCACAATCATTCCACCTTCTAGTAGCTTGTAAAACTCTTCTTTAAAATACTTCAATGCTAGCTCAAAAGCGCCTGATCAGCCTAATCCTAATGAGCGCATGATCCCCAGTATCCATGGGGTGTTTTACTCCTTTTACACATCCTAGATTGTGGTCATCTTTTGTGAAAATTTTAAAGTATTATTTTAATAGTTCTAAGGCTTATCCTTTTGTTGCTCTAATAATCCAGTAAGCAATTCTTGGGTTTTTAAAGCATGCGCCCCTAGATCTCAGAAGGAAATCAAAATTCAGATAGATTGCCAAATTATGCAGTTTATTTTAATTCATCTTTTGGAACCAGATGCACAAAGGCGACAATTTGATGTTTTTGACCTTGACATTTTGGTTAGTTAAATTCACTATAAGATGTCAGTTTCGCCATGCCATGATATAAGTATTCCAGACGCTACTTTGGGTTCTACCTGAGAATGATTTCAAGGTGGTACAACCTCCCCATATAATCCTTTTAGAATGTCCAGTGCAGTCCCAGTAACATAACCAGTTTATTGCCTGAAGCTCCCATTACGTTCTTTTTCACTCTTAGCAGTATCCCTTGATTTTCATTTATGGTGGTTGGCAATGGCCAGCTTCATTTTCTCCTTTGAGTATATTTGATTAGTAAAATTCCATCAGCATAAGGTATATTAACAAATCTTTGAGGACAGCTTGTAGGCTTGGTATTAGTGTAATAGTAGTAAATTGGGAGTGTTTCTCCCAATATCATTAAGATCTTTTCTTTAAAATTGAACATATTCTTAGGCTCTTAAGACTGTTTCCAGTTAATACCGTAGTTTGAGTTTGGGATCACAATCTAGGTGCTGATAATATCAGTACAACAAATTGCAGCGGCTGGGCGCTGTAGGCTACTTCATTCTTTGTACTATCAAGGCCCGCTGTCCTATATCTTTGGTGATGGTCAATGTCAGGATCAATTTTCAACTTCTTGACTAGCTTAGTTAAGATAATACTCATGGGCGCTCCACTATCAATAATAGCTAAATTTTTTTTGTTGACCAAAATATTAACGTAAGTACAATCTGAGTAATAAAAATTAGTTGAATTTACCAAATGTATATGAGAGGAATCCAAAGAATTTAGAGTTTGATTCAAAGTATTTCTAATACTAGGACATTTGATGATAAACATGTCAATAGGCATGGTTAAGTTTACTCTCTTCAAACCTTAGGGCGTCTGTTGTATAACTTGGCCCTTCAGCCAATATAATATCAATTATTTGATGCAAATATGGTTTAGCGACTACTTCATATGTTACAAGTTTAGCAATCTTCTTCTTGGAGTGGGTCACCACATTACATTAGTGGAGTTTTCATTAGGTACGTTAATAGGGTTTGTGTCATTGGTAATTGAGGCTTCATTGCTGGTATAATCATTTTGATCAGGTGGGACTGATGTTTCTGGCACAATATAATGTCCTGCTTCTATTGTGCTTGCTCTTTTTCCCTCCTTTTGTATGTTAACTGGAAGGACAACATTGGCGCTATGTTAAATAGTATCTGGAGGAGTATTGTCCTTTATGAGTGCCATTAAAACAAGTGATGTTGCTAATGGGCGCAGTGCCTTGGTGATTTTTGTTTGATTGATTTTAACAGTCGGATTGATGAAAGTTTTTTTGTTATTTTCAAAGGGTTTCCTGCAGGTACTTCAAGTTCTGGTTTGTAACCAGTATTAGGAGAGCCATAGTTTTGTGAGCTTTGCCGTAGATAATTAACCAACTTGGACGTCATGAGGTTTTAAATGAAGGCAGGCAATAAAGTACACATCAAATTTTGATAGAGTTATACTGCATGTTACAGTGCAGTATTAGATTCAAAACCAAAACATGGCTTTTTTGCCTAAGAGATCTTGAGCTTTGCATTAGAATCGATCTGCTAATTCATCAATTGTTTTTTCCTTATCAAAGCCAATGTTCATAGGTTTGGATTTTCTGATTGACATTCTATATGGACCTCCAAATTTGCAAAGTTCGGCCTCCTTGACTTCAGCATATGTCTGGTTTTTGTCCAAGTGCATCATGATTTAATTTGATACTCCATTCATCTAAGCAGTTGATGATAGTAGCTGCTTTGTTGCAATCAATGGCCTCATACTTGACTATTTTGATCCTTATAACAAAAGTGACCACGTTTTTGTTTTTATCAAAAGCAAGCAAGTTTTTTTATAATTATCATTCTCTTACTCGGGTTGATTCCAATTACTTCTCTTCTGACCTAAGCCTGGGTGTCTCAGGGCGCTGAGTCACTGCGCCATGAGTAAAAGAACTAGGGTTGGACAAAGTAACCGTATTGTTATGCATCTGCTGACATGGCCCAGAGGCAAATTAAGTATTTACTTCTGATGTTTTATCCTCATAATATTCAGAGGTATTAACAGTCATTTTATTTGGGGCACACTGGTATCAGCCATCATCTAAATCTTTAATCTTATAATCAATATCTGTTTCCTAGTCAATACTGTTCCAATTTTTCAGCTTTAAATTTTTGTGATCCCTCATTTAGGCTGGCTACTTTTGATTGGAGAACAAAATCTTTTTCTTTATCATTGATTAGTTTTCTGCAGTTGTTCACTTTCTCATGGAGAATATTATTTGACCCATCAATGAAGGTAACATATTCATTGGTATCATTGATATGACAATTAATTGATTGATGGAGTTTTTAAATTTCTAATTTTTCTATTTTGCTGACCTTTGACCTTTGTGCGCTTGTAGTTGATTTCTTCTGTAAATTATCCCTCATGGTAAAAATCTGGACACTCAGCCAATAGTACTTGTCACATAATTGGCTATTATTGCTTAGTTGTTCCACTTGGCTTTCTGGCTAAGTCTCATGAATTCTGAAGCTCACATAGATGTATGGTTAAGCTATTGACCCAAGCTTCATAACTCCTCTTTTCTCCAAAAAAGTTTCAAATACAGATCATAATCTGTCGTTTAGCTCTTGAGCTAATTTTGTTACTTAATTATCGGCTTAAGTGGCCAAGTTGTAATTTACCTATAGGCTAGTGAGAACCTCACCAAAGTTAGCTTACAATTGCTTATTCAATTATTGAGCTGCTTAGCTGGAGTTGTGTTAGAAATTTGACCAACTCAGTGATGGCTGCATAATGAAGGGCAATAGTCATCTGAGAATTTCAGGAAGTGGGATGTATGGACTCTATTAATATTAGGCAATGTTCTCAATCTCAATTAAACTATGTCTGATTTAAGCTGCGCTCATTTGTTAATGAGCCAGATATCACCCACAGCACATCTTATTGACATTAATTTTAAAATGGATTGAATCTGTTGTCTGTAGCCCGTGCCCCATTTAATAACTTCTTAAAAGTTGCTGTTCTAAACGCTCCAGTTCCTTATGAGGGATGAGTTCTTCAGGGTAGGCAATAATGGGTATGTCATATCTATTGATCTGGGACACAGTCATTTCATTGTTCCCAGTAGGCCCAGTAATTATTCCACATATTTGATAAGGGTGGAGTTGTTTCCCTGATCAGTATAGTCACATCATCTGCCATCCCAGCCATGAGCGCCACTATTAAAGTTTTGACTACTTTAGATGTCAGGTTCGTTGTCTGGTGGTTAAATTCATAGTTACAATCGCCTATTATATGAAAATAACTGACCAGATGATAATGAATTCTAAGATATAAAAGTAAGTCTGAGGACCCAACCTCTTGGGTTGGATTGGGAAAAGTTCCCTTATAGGAAGAAGAAGAAGGGGCCCAATGCCCCTGTGGAGCCCTTGGCTCAACTGGGGGACTTGGGACATGTGGTCGATGAACGTTAGGTCACTGCATTGGCCCCAAAAGATACCTCCATAGTATCCCCTTTGGCTTCTTCTCTGGTTAAAAGGATAAAAGAGGTTTGTAGTGAGGTAATAAAGGCCAGAAGTCACCAACAGCACCTCTCCCCTCCACTGACCTCCACTCCGCCATCCCTCACTTTCTTAGAAAAAAAGAAATTGGCCTTGAAACTCAGAAAATGGTTCATGAGTCAGGAAGCTTGGTCTGGAACACGGAATACAAAATTCTGGGTCCAGGAAAGCCAATTTGAGTCAAAAATCTGTTTTCAAAAAGTTTTATATAAATCTTTTAAAAATTAGTCAGAATTGACCCTGGCAGAGTCCAATTCTGACCCCTTAATCCGGGTAAATCTGAATAAGTTTGGATCAGTGTGGGTCCCTCCCTGGCAGATCAGATGCTTACGTTGCCAGAGCTTTAGTGACCTTTGTATAAGCTGGATGAAGACGCCCCAAGCCCAGGCTGAGTACCCATGAGTACGTCAGCTGCCACTGTCCAAGAAAACGCACCCATGACCCCCTTTTTCCCCATTTCTCATACATAAGGCAACTGCCTCTGGAAGGAGCAGTTGTCAGTCCATTTTCCCTCTTAGATTCATTAAAGCTAATCATTACCCAAACCTACTCCATAAACTCCATCTCTTTTATCTTTATACTTTTAATTAACCCAGCTAAGTACACAGCAATCTGCATTTTAAGGCTGATGGTCGTTGAGTGGGCTTTTAAGCCATCAATCTGGTGGCCCACCAGATGATGATCATGATGATCAAAAATTTCACCACGGGCATGTGACACCAATCCACTGCTTCTGAAGGGTTTTTGGATCTGCCAAAATCTCCACATCAATTTTCTCGCCCTTTGGCTCCTTGCAGATGAGCTACAGGTCTGCCTCCCACTTTGCAATTTAGCTAAAGAATTTAACCTAATTTGCCATGCTGATCCACTAATGTTCACCACAATTCGGGCAGAATGAGGCAATCTCTGCTAATTGAGATTTTCTGTTCAGAGGTGAGAAACGGCTGACTTTCACAACTGCAAGGCAGTATCCAGGAATTGGACTATCTGGGCCATCTCACCAAGGGCCATTCCAACTTAAAACAATTTATAAAATTGATCCGCCATCCCAGAAATGTCCCTGACCCCTCAACCCATTGCAAAACCCCTCAACGGGTGCAAGGTAAAGCCTAAGGCCTCCCAACAGTCAAGTTGATTTGATTCAATTTGATTTATAAACCTGATCAGCATTTCCAAGCTTTTGAAAATCTTAATGATTTTCAGAGCTTTTATTATGATGAAACAATATCAGAAGTTTTGGAAAAAGAGCCCAAAGGTCACCAACTTCAAACTCAGGAGGATTTGTCATCCTCCTTGCCTCTCCCACCCTTAAAAGATGCCCCAGTAAGACCTGCAGTTGCCCAATTGCAGCCATTTGGTTTTCTATATGGCCTTTGGTATGTTCTTTAACTTTTATTTCCCTCATAAAAATCATAGGGGGTCCCTCCTACAACTGCCAGAAGTGCTATGTCATTGGCATTCTGGGCTTTCAACTGGGTTGTTACACACCCATATTGGAAGCCCAGTCTTACTTTAAACAGCAGATTCCATGACATAATGGACTGACCAATATCTTCAGCACTTTCTTCCCTCCTCATGGGATCAGGAAAAGCATTTGCTTACTTTATTACGATGAATTTTCATTCCCTTTGTGAATTAGTTTTCTTTCGCTGGTCACTCATCTCCTTCTACATGTCATGCAAACAACTTCTATTGACCCAGGATAGCATCCATACAGCACCAGTAAATTAGACTGCACTTTTAACAAGTGTAGTGACAATGGTAATTCCCCCAGTCCCATCACCTGAAGTAGCATAACAGGTTTTAGATGCTCTGTCAGAGCTTCATGTACGCTTTGCAGCTGGGGGTTCTCAAACTCCCACTCCCACTGATGCACAGAAAAGTGTGGCTCACTTAGATGCTCTTGATGGAGAATCACGCCTCTGGGTCAGAGGAGTATTAAGAGCTGCAAACAAAATGTGAAATTACACTCCCTTATTGAGTCTAGTATCTGATGCAATAAAAGCACCGGAATCTAGAGCATCCCGCCTTTACCGTCTCTTTACCCCCACCAGAAGGTCCCTGACTTGCCTTCACTGGTAGAGGCCTTCACAGCATTAGTACCTTCAGCTGGGATCCCTATGGACATTACAGTGGCATCTTTCAGAGCAGCCTTGGACGACTCTGGAGCTAGCAATGCCGAATGGGATCCTCTTTCTGTATCCATGGAGGCTGCATTTACCTTAGCATATTCAGTGAAGGCAAAACCCTTACATGCAAATATACCATCAGTGGCAGTAATGACAT